>LOJH01022851.1:291-11831 GCA_001685095.1 Ellobius talpinus
TATAGGTGGGTCAACCAGACAGGAAGTAGAGGTGGGGCAATGAGAACAGGAGAAAGCCGGAAAGGAGGAAGCCCATTCCTCCCAGTCCAGCCCAGACCACTGAAGAGAAAACATGTGACCTGCCTGGCTGTGAAAGGTACTGAGCCACGTGGCTAACATAGATAAGAATAATGGGTTAATATAAGCTACAAGAGGCAATAAGAAGACTGAGCTAATGGGCCAATCAGTTTTGTAACTTATGGAGATCTCTGTGTGACTTTCTTTGGGGCATGCCGGCTGTGGGGTACTGGGCGGAACAGAAACCCCAACAAGCCGACCCTCATGCTACAACAAATGCTTTATCTATCCACTGAGTCATTGCCTTGATCTTCTGTTCCTGACCTTTGCCTTTAGAGTTTTCATGTGTTCTCCCTGCTTGACATCTTGGCTCTTCTACTTTTCATGTTTCAAACTACCGTAGGTTAAGACTGCTTAAACCTAGGATTTTCCCTTAAATTGCTAAACATGTGACTAACATTCCCAAAACAAAAGAGGAGCATATGTGGGCATATGCTACACATCTATCATTCTTTGGTGTGTACTACAAATTCTTCCTGAGTGATCACATCCAATAACACTTGCTAAATTTATCTGTACAGTTGAACTTCTTTTTCTGAGCTCTGGACCCATTTTTCAACTGCCTCTTTAATGTCTGCATTTTAATGCTTCAAATCTTTTCAAACTAAACATGTCCTCAATTGAATTACTCTCCCCTTTGACCTGCTTTTTTCCATCTAAGTGAATAAGGCCATTAGACCCTTGCTCGACCTTATTCTTTCTTATCCCACTTATGCTATTCACTACCAAGTAATGTTGATCTTATCTTTATCATAAGGCACTTTGATAATGCCTTCATTCGTCCATTTACATTTTATCTTGCTCTTCTTCATTCCATTTTCAACCGTGCTGCCATAGTATGATTCCCTAAACTTACAACACAATTTAAAAAAAAAAAACAAAAATGGAGAGCATTGCTCATAAAGTTCTACAAACATTAGTCTCTTTTCCAGGTTAGACTGCATGATGAATAAATGAGTAAATGAATAAATGATTTATTCAGATTTCAGATGTTTTAAATTTCTTATTTGTTATTTTTGTAAAAACTTAATTTTTGAGGTAGTGTATCTTGTATCCTAGGATAGACTCAAATATGCAATGCAGCTCAGGTTGACCTTGATCTCCCAATCCTCATGCCCCCACATCTGGAGTAGTGAGAGTCTATGTGTGAGACATGCTGCCCAGTTTATGCAGTGCTCATGATTGAAACTGGGGCTTCCTCTGTGCTAGGCAACTGCACATTTCATACTTGCCATCTCTGCATTGTATAATCTGTTTCCCCCTCCATATTATATATGATTTAATAAATAAACACTTCATATGAAAACAAATTAGGAGCTTAAAAGTCACTCAAGTCACTCTTCAAAATGTCTTCACCTACATTTATTTCTATTGTGCATATCCAGTCTTCATCTTCCATGATCATACTCAAAGTGGGAATTGAGAAGGTTTTCCATCAAGTTTGAAATTTTTTCACTGACAGCTATGTACTGGTAGGATTTTGGAAGATATAATGAAGACTTTGCAATCCAATTCTAATATCTATAATTACTATTTCTTTGGAGAACTAATTTTTTCAAAACAGTCAATTCTAATGTCTATAATATCTATTTCTTTGGAGAAATAAATTTTCAGAATGATGAAAGAATCTATCCAGTTCATTCTTTGTGGGTGACTAAAGGAAGCTTGTCTAGTTAGTAATTATTTCTGCTTCAGCATCAGAGCATTTATCATGGATCACAAGTCATTGTACACTGGAAACCCTCTACAATTTTAAATAACCTCATTTATACCTAAGAGGAAGTGTTCTCATCTCTGGAGTTGGGGAAGAAAAAGAAAACAATCAAATATATAAAGAATTGGCATTGATTGTGAATAGTCAATCAAACATTAGAAAACTGGGGTTTACACTATAGTTTATAATCCTAGTACATTTCTGTTCATTCCTTTGATCCATTTAAATTAAAAGTGTAGGGTCTAATTTTGTGTAAACTTTCCCACAGTCTGGTAAAGAGTCTTACTGCAATTACATTCTTTAAGAGATGGCAGGAGCCACAGATATAGCTCAATTAGTAGAGTGCTTGCCTAGCATGCATGATGCCCTGAGTTTGATACCTAGCAATGCATGAAGTAGGTATAGTGGTGTATGTTTTGTAGTGGGCAGGTGGAATCAAGAGAATAACAGGTTCTGCTGCCTACATTCTGGGTCTGTGGCCCTGCAGAGGCCAGGGTCTGGGGTGGTGTCCACGGCTCCTGTTGCTACTGAGGGCTCTGCAAATGCCCAGCGTCTGATCTGCCATCTGAGACCATATTGGTGTCCAAGGCCCATGCTGCCACCAGGGCCATAGGAATCTGGGTGACCTGTGCTACCACCAGGTCCATGGCTATGTCTGGACTTGAGCTGCTGCCAAAGGCCATGTCTGGGTCCATGGTTCTGCTGAAACTGGGGTTTGTGTTGATATCTATGTCCCTAGTTACCACAAGGGCTCATAGGAACCATGCCTGTTGAAGTCTGAAGGCCGTACTGAGTTGGCTCTACCCTTCACTGACCCTGCTATAGTTAGATACTGCAATAGGAGAGCTGGTCCTGCCCCTTAAGAGAAAGATAATCTCCACACTTAAGAAAGATGGCCCCACCCCTCAACATGGAGTGCTCCTCACCTGGGTAGCACACTAAACCCCTGTTGGAGGGGGCACTGGTAAGCCATCCCTGAGGTACTGAGAACAAGAGAACTGGCCCAGCCCTTTGCTGCATGCTGCATTGAGTGAGCTACCAGAGGCGCTGCTGAAGAACCTGCCTGGATAGTGACAACCTAGCTATTACTCAGGCCCAGAACCCGGGTCATGAGTTAGCCCTCTCCCCAATTCACCTCAACTATGAACTGTTGGTGTATGTGAAAGGAAAAATAGCCACAGATCCAAAACTTCAGGATCTCTAATACACAAGGCAAAACCAGGACAACCCAGAGGAGTCCCAGTGAGAGCCCAGTATCTATAGTGTAGCAGAAACCAGAGGCCTCTAACCGGACCAATGACTCATGGCAAGGAACACTTACTAGTAAAGATGAACAGACTAAAGGGTAAACTGTGTGACGCACAGGGCCACACTACAGCTATCACACAGAGATTCTTCTCCTTTTCTGTTGTTGTTGCTTTGTTTGTTAGGTTTTTTAAATTTTGTTTTGTTTTGGGGGTTGCAAGGGCAGAGGACAGATGCAAGGGGACAGAGAGAAGAGTGGGGTCAGGATACATGATGTGAAATCCACAAAGAATCAATAAAAGCTAAAAGAATAATAAGTTTCAGGTCATCTCTTGCTACATAGTGAGTTTGAGATCACTCTGGGATATATAAGACTAACTAAAACAAGTGGCAGAATTATAATTATTTGCTTGAGTTGCTTGTGATGGAAAATTAATCAGCCCTAGGGCATAACTCTGTTATAGAATGGATATATTTGAAATGTCTACTCACAAGCAAAGTGTGGGGAGAATGCCGAGGTAGGAGTACAGAGAAGTGTAGGGCAATCTTGATTTTGTCTCTGTATAACTATGAATAGCTTACAAATCTCCCCTGCTTCCTGTGCTGTCTTGTCAAATACACTGCATCCTTTCTCTACTGTTATTTATAAGGTTACTGTGAGGGTCAAATGAAAGTACAAAATGGAAGATCCATTTAAAATGTAACCTATTGGCTTAGATTGATGGCTCAGGAGGTAAGAACACTTGTCCTTGTAGAGGACCCAGGTTGGATTCTTGGTACCCATCTGGTGGCTCACAATCATTTCTAACTTGAGTGCCAGTAATAGGAAACTCTCTTCTGTCCTCTGACAGCACCAGAAACGCACATGGTGCAGTTGCATACATGCTGGCAAACTACTTCTACACATAATATATATCAATTTAATTTTTTTAAAAAAAATATCCCATTGGTGTGTGTGTGTGTGTGTGTGTTAGAGTATAATGTCACTTCAGACACCTGATCTCACTCATCCTTCATATTCATTCTCATTGATAGTTGAATGTTATTTGATTTTTTTCATCTTAGTGCTAAATAAACAAGTTTGCCCATCAGTTTACAAGTGGGAAAAGAATGATAGCTGGAAGGTTAGTAAATACAGAATAATAATGAGACCTCCAAATGATAAGTTCCAGAAATTTGTAGCAGTTATTACAATTTATATTGCAATGAAGAAGCTAATGCAATGCAATTTACATCTTCGGACAACAGACATTTGTTATCAGCAAACTGAAGCAGTCAGCGCTTATTATCCAGGATCAAAGTGACATGCTGAATATTAACATAAATATGATTCCATTTGAATACAATATTAATCTAATTCAAATATAACTGAGTTAAAACCAAAGAATTCTCGATTTTCTCACACAATTCTTCATTTTTGTAAAAAACAAAGCTATTTTGTTCAAACACAGGTGAATAAAATGTCTTAATATAACTAGTTAAATGTATTAAATGGACCCCTTACACCTACTTAGTAAGTATGATGGGATCTACACATTCAAAATTAGTTTTTGAAGTCCAAATGTTTTAATTTGGCATGGATAGAAATGTTTGGTTGGATAAATTAATCTTTACTTGTTTAACATTAACATTTGTTACTCAGTATATGGTGCATAACCCTTTGTGATATGCCTTGTTTCATGACTAGTAATTCTGAAATATATGCAATTATATATCATTAGTAGTGACCATATTAATGTATACTATTTGGAGAATTCATGTGGTCTTTGTATTATGTTACATTGCAATGAATTGTTGATATATGAGCATTTTTATATACATATGATCCAATAAAATAAAAATTTTCTTAAAATAAAGTACAAATACATGTAAATGACCTACCTGTTCATATCCCAGTTCACATGCAATTTGAGGGAGAATGGGATGGGGCAGGGAATCGTCGAGTCTGTATTTTGCACAAAAAATAAATTCAAATTATGCCCATTGGTTCTTATAGATGACTTTTAAATTTGTAGTATACTAATTAATACATTCAAGGATATAATATACTTGAATAGAAATCGAGATTTTTTTCTTTGCTGTCATGAAAACATTCAGTTTATTTTCTTAAAGATTAAACACTATGTGAGTTACCATAATGACACTTCTGCTTAAATGCATTTCCATTTATGTTAAATCACTGGAAGCTGTGGTGGATTATGTTGCTATTTTGGTGTAATCTCTGCTGTGTGCCTTGATTTATGCTCAGATAAGGTCTGGATCCCACAGAGGTTTTTGTGATGAAAGAGGGTGGTTGTTTTCCTGGTAAGTAACCTGATCATAAATTAGGACTCATCACCCAAGGTATTACTTCCAAAGCAGTTTTAATATTCTGCAATTTGGGTTGTGGTGGTTAGGTAACTGGAAGGCTGCGTCTCCATCAGCTTCAGCAGCAAGGCATTGAGGAGCTTCCTGTTCACTACTGTTGAAATTGTAACCATTTCTAATATTTATCCAGCCACTGATTTCTCTATTGTAAAGTGCATTCAAATACTGTGGGCACCAAAAGGAGAACCTGAAATAATGGGATACCTGCGTCCATAAGTTCTTGGGTCTATTGCCCTCCTTGGGGTAGCCTATGTATGGTTAAGAGTAAAACGTTTAGAAAGGCCATGGAGTCTGATTATTGAATATAAACACAACTTAAATCACCAGTAGGTATTCCTGTAAGAGTGCCTTTGCATTTCGGAAAAGATAAAGCCCAAAGTAGTAACCACATTTTAGGCTATTTGCTAATTTCTTCTGAATGGTGCAGAATGCAGCTGCTACCTCTGACAATGCACAGTTGTAACAGGTGTGACAGTCAACATTGCTGCTAAATTTAGCTCTGCATGTGGGGATTTCATGCTGTGCAGCCCCTTGGAGAGGGGAGCATTGGCAAATGACTGTGTATAAAAGTAGAAAGCACTTGGGAGTTTCACCACCATGCTAGATTTAGATCACAGTAAAAGGCCAATCTAAATTGGTTACAGACTATAGAGAGAGACATAGGCCTGGCACAGGTGCCATGAATTTCACATCCATTCCATTTTTGCACAATCACCTCAGTCTCCAAGGGGCGTTCCCTGAAATTTAATGACAATGCTTTAATTACAAGGGGCAACTGATTTTTTTTTTATAAGCAGGTAAAAATCTAAGACAGGCATCCCATTTCTTTGGCGGCAAGAATATGACCTATTTTGCAACTTCTAATTTGTAAACGTCACTTGTCTCCTTTGGTTTCACTTTGAAAAGTAAAGTTTTCTTTAATTAAATTATCCATCACTGGCACACTAGAGCTACTCATGAGAATGGAAACTTTCAAAATATACTTCTCTTATAGATAATAAGTGAAACACTTCAGTTTTTGGCAGGGATCAGGAAGGAAGGAGCATTTTCTGGGAAAGACAAGTGTGACATTTGAGGACATTGATCTTAAAAACAACTTGTTGCAGTGTAACTTTTAGTTTTATCCCCTTCAGTCTCTGTGTGCCTTATATCTAAAAAGTGATAATGAAATAGCTTTCTGAATAGTTTTCAACAAGAAAAATTCGAGACCCAGAAAGCTGGCATGCTTTGGTCAAAGTCACAGTCACTCAGTAACAGAATCCCAAGATCATTTCATTCTGCTTTGAATTATACACTTGTGTCTTCGTTGCCAAGTCAACCTTCAAATAAAGTTGATACTTATGTGCAACTCAGTCCTGCTGCTTTGGGGTAAGGAGGGAGAAAAAGACAAAGAAGCTGCATGGATAATGCAAAAATCCTTATGAGAAAAGTTTGACTTAATTTTTCCTTGATTTGGAAGGAGCTCGTTGTCCCAGATTGTAGTAATACATCTGCCGTTATCTGAGTTTTTAAAAGTCCAGTAATAGTAATAACATAGATATAATATGCACATTTTTCTCATTTACCAGAAACTTTATGCAAAATTTCTCCTTAAATAGTAGCAGGTTCTTTAAATCTCTTCTTTAATTTGGGAGAAATCTGAAGGCCTATGATAATTAAAGCATTGTTCTTTTGAGGAAAGATTAATAATCCCTTCCATTCACCTGTGACATGATTTAGCTCCATGTCAAGAGATGTCTGTGTTATGTATGAAATAATTCTTTAGAGTTAAAGTAATAAATTAAAGCCTGTCGTTTTCTTGGGGGTCCTCAGAACATCCTAAGGGAAATTCTTGTTTGCAGCTTCCAAGGATCTTGCATTTTAACAACTGCTGCATATGAATTTCTGTGGTCTGAGGTTTGTTCAAGGCTCAGGAGCTCTCTGGTTACTATGGAAACCTACCAGCTCAACCAGCTGCTGTTTGCCGTATTCCTTTAAAAGAATGACTCTTAAGCCGCTTAGATGTCCCACAAGCACAGTCAAGATGAAGAATGACAAACAGAAAACACGAGCAGCTTGCTACATGCGAAGCCTCAAAGGAAAAAGAAAGCCTTCCTGTACATCAGCGCTCCAGGCTTTGCTCATATCCGATGAAGTCTCGCCAGTGTTCTGACCTTAAGGAGTGGGGATTCGGCTTCGCATTTCTACGTCTGTGAACTGAGGAACACTTTCTGTGCTCTCGGTGATGGGCGAGATGACATGCTTGAGCCTAAGAAGCATTGTGAAGAGCAGGATGAGAAGAATGGCCAGGAGGCTCAGAAACAATCCTACATACATGTACAGGTTGGAATACTTGTCTGAAGTGGTGTCAACCTCTGTTGCCAGAGTGGGAAAATGAGCCCGCCCCGTGAGATTTCCATGATACTTAAAATGCACCTCCGTCATCACTCAAGACTTGAGTTGATATTTGCTTCTATTTGATTTCTATTGCCCCCGAGGCATTCCACAGTCACTTGGCCTGTCTGTGAATGTTTTGGTGGTGTTTCAATAATGTGATACAGACGAAAATCAGTAGCGCGTAAGCAAGAAGGCAGTGAGTAGTCTTCTAATTTACCAGTTGTTACACTTCCCTGGGCTCTAGTAAGCAGACCCCTCACAAATAGGCCTACCAGAGCTTCTTATTCAGTTTAGACAACAAATAAATAGTCAGTTTTCACACTCTTAATCTTACACTGGTGAAAATAAATATGGTGAAACAACTTTATAATTATGGCACGGAGACAAGCATCTCTTAATGTATTATATTAGATCGTTGAGGTTCTCTTTTATTTTGTTTTGTTTTGTTTTTACTAGGAGAAAAGGCTCCTTTTTATCCACAGTTCATCTAGATCTGCAGACTAATGATGTAGCTTTAATTGGGTTCCTCTGTGAGGTGATTTGGTAAAGGTTTTGTCCATCTCTGGCTCAGCATATCCAAGTTTTCAGCCCTCTTGCCTGCCTTTGTCAATCTTCCCTAAGGTTGGAGATGACAATGTTCCCGCACAGATGCCCGGCTTGAAGGATGTCAGAGTATAGGGCATGAATTGTTTACAGCTTTGTTGACTTCCCTCACTGTATCCTGCAGGGGAAGGGTTGTCAGAGCTATCGATTCTCAGCTGGAGAGGGTCTCAGATATGCTGACGACAGGCCAGGGCTCAGAGAATCCAACTGTTAGGATTCTTCACAGGTTAATTTTCCTGAAAATAAATAAGAACAAAAAATGGTTCAATTATCTAAAAAAAAGTAGGTGGCAAATTATTTTGAAATAGATATGACCATAGGTATTACAAATTAGTTTTATGTAGGAAAATTAGATTTAAAATAAAAACCCCATGAGTTTACATAATTTTAAATGCCTTTTTCCTGTGCAGGAAATGGCCTTTAAAAGGCAAAAGAATAAAAAAGAGATTAAACAGAAAGGGAGAAAACAAAATGAAACAAAAAGTTGAAAGAACATATCACTTGCTAAACTGAAGATAATTACTAGGCCAGATTCGTATGGTGTTTTTCATGCTGACAGATCATGAGATTTACTTAGCATTCTTATTAATATGCAGTCCCTGGTCCCCAGCCTAGATTTTTGGCTACCAATCTTCAAGGTACTACTTGAGAGATTCAGACTTTATTTGTCTAGGATGAGGCTCAAGCAGTGCTAACTTTTCAAAGCTCCCCAAGTAACTCTAAACTGCAGCCAGGACTGTGAAGCACTGGAAAGCCAGCCATTGAATTTCAAGCCTTGGTTTTTGGTCTCCAGGTGCCAGTGCCAATTGCCACTTTAATGAATCACAGAATGTTTAGGAATCCAGGCTTCCCTAACATTGTTCTTGTTCTTTCTCATTTGGGTTTATGGTGTGGGGATATACATTTGATGAATATTTGTAGATAAAAAGAACTTGGAGGGCATGCCTATTCTGAGTAAAGAAATGGATCCTTCCAAAAGATGTAGGGTAGATCCCTGTCTTTATTGGTAAAAATATTCCTCTGTGTAAATAGAATGGTTATGATTGCCATCTCATAGATTAACATTGAATATAAGTGGCCAAAATAAACAATAGAAAAAAATCCATTTGTCACACTTATGTAGGCAACAGTAGCAGATTGTCACAGTAGCCTCCTACTGCCTTTTTTTTTATCAGATCTAATGAGTGTTAATAGAAATAGCTCCAAAGCCACATTACTCACAGTCACCTAGAGTGTGAAACACTTCAGTTTGAGTTTATATTCCCTAGTCTTCATTGCTATAGTTTGGGTGATTCATATGCATCTTAGTCTCTCTACCAGTAGTTCTCAAGCATCCTATTACTGTGACCCTTTAATACAGTTCTTCATGTTATGGTGACCCCCAACCATAAAATTATTTTCATTGCTACTTCATAACTCTAATTTTTCTAGTGTTATGAATCATAATATAAATATCTGATATACAGGATATCTGATAAATAAGCCCCATGAAAGGGTCATTCAATCCCCAAAGGGATGGAGACCCACAGGTTGAGGACTACTGATCTCCACTTAGTGCTCCTGCTTCCAACACAAAGCCATCTTGCTCATAAGATATGAGCAAAATAGAAAGAGTCTGCTTGTTTTATCGTTGATGCAATAGTCTAGGATACATACTTACTATACTTAAAAGAATATAATTTTTTGATTTGGGGTTATCTGGGATCAAGGTCTAGAAATACACATTCTATGTGAGTGATTCTTTGCACATTGAGCTTTGAGAATGAACTATTGTTTTCCCTCTATATAGCAGATTTATTTTATTGATTGCTTGAAGGTCTTTTTTAAATTAATTTTTTATCACATATATTTTGATTCCTTCCCAAACTCCAATTCCTCTCAGATCTTCCTTACCCACTTAAGTTCATATTCTCTCTCTTTCTTTCTCGCTCCCTCTCTTAAAAAAAACAAAAATGAAAAAGGTAAATCAAAACAAACAAAAACTACATAATGCAAAAATAATAAATTAAAACAAAAAGTACACCCCCCCCCACACACACACACCATGGAGTTCATTTTGGGCTAGCCAATTACTCCTGGTACAGTTTGCCCTAGAGTGTGGTTGACATACCCAGTGACATTTCATTGGAGAAAACAGATTTTCCCCTTTCCCAGCAGGTATCAATTGTTACTAGCTTTTTGCTTAGGGGTATGTCCACTTCTCTTTCTTAGTGCTGGTACTTTGTCTGATTTGAACATGTACAGGTCTTGTGCCTGCTGTTCTTACTTCCAGTACCTGTGACTCTGACCTTATGTGGTAATAAGGCCTTTGCGGATGTAACCAAATTAAAATGAGGTCATTGTATTGGCCATAATCCAGTGACTGATGTTCTTTGAAGACACACAGGGAAAAGACTGTAGGAGAGGCTGCAGTGATGGACCTACAGACCAAAGAATGCTAAAGGTTGCCAGCAGACTCTAGAGGCCAGAAGGATTCTCTCTTACAAGTTTCCAAGGATGTGTTTCCCAGCTGATGCCTGGATTTGCATTAGTGGCCATCTAGGCAACCTTGTAGACTAAGAGAATAATTCTCTTTTTGAGACAGGGTTTCACTATGTAGCACTGGCTGGCCTGGAACTTGTTGTGAAGGCCAGTCTAGTCTCCAACTTGCAGAAATTGTCCCAACTCTGCCTTCCAAGTGCTGGGATTTGAGGCTTGTGTCATACACACAGTATCAATTTCTGTCAGTTTAACTCACCAAGTTTATGAACCTATGTTATGGAACTTTTAGTAAAGAAACACACAAAATATTCACCGGGAAGCCCTGGGCTATGCATGATAGTATTTCTTAACAGGAACTGAGAGAAGTCTCTTCAACCAGAATAATGCACCTGGAATATGCTAGTCAAAATGCAAATTCCTAGGCCATTTCCCTGGATATCTGGTAAGACTCCCTGGGGACAAGACCTTGAAATTTCTGTTTGTAGCAAGTTACCCCCTTTGTTTCTAAGCATATATTCTTTAGGGAATGTGTTTTAGTCATGGGTATTCTTCAGGATTACTTATTAAGCTTCTGGAGTGTGTTTACAGCCACACACACACACACACACACACACACACACACACACACACACACACA
>LOJH01022852.1:0-10376 GCA_001685095.1 Ellobius talpinus
GGAGGTGGAAAATTTTTTAATAACAATAAAAAAGTGTCTGAAAAAAATAAATAACTGCCTATAGATTCTAGAGTGGAGTCTGGTGAACTGAAATGTTCTGGCTCATTCTTGTGCTATCAAGTACAGCTTTTGAGATTCATGGGTGCTTTGGGTAGGATACTCATTTTTATTATATTAATCCTATTGATTCATGAGCATGGGAAATCTTTCCATCTTATAACATCTTCAGTTTCTTTCTCAAATGTCTTAAAGTTTCTATCATACAAGTTTTTCACTTGTTTGGTAAGAGTTACCTCAAGGCACATATTTCTCCCCAACTATGTATTTTCAGTTAGTCTGTCTTCCAGCTAAAACTCCTTTTTATCTATGCTAGTGATACCTTCTGTCATGCTTTTCATCTCATGGTTTGATTTTAGGAACATACTTTTTGTTTGTAGCTTATTTGTTAAAGTATTGAGGTTTTCTCTGTGTTTTCTTCAGTCTCAGAATTTAAAATAAGGAAATCTCAAAGGTTTTGTCAATTTTTGTTCTGGTCAAAGGCAGCTATAAAACTTTATCTTTAAGGAGTAATTTTCTATAAGAGCATTTGGCCTTTATTTGGGGCCTTTATAATTTCTGTTGGGTTCCAGTTGTCACTAGGCTATGATGCAAGCCCTGCATTGGCTTTCCTGCACAGTTTTAGTAGCTCAGTCTATAAACTTGGGCCTGACAGTAGAGGCTGTGTGGCTCTACCAAGCACATTATGTTGGGCCTTGTACTGGATTCATGTTTAAGGTCCAGACATAATTTTGTCTTGCTCTGCAATCACCCCCTCCCCCACCCTCCAAAAAAGGAAGCATAACTCTGTGTATTGAGCTACTTGGAATTAGGGTGATCAGGCAATCTTTCTTTCCTGCATTTCTCATTCATTCATTCATTCATTCATTCTACTAAAAGTATGCCCTACATTTTCTGACTTGAGTTCCTTACTGTTTCTCACTCTGCTTTCTTAGTTCTTTTTCTTTGAATTTGGAGCTTGAATAGATACAAAAATATGTTTGGTGAGATCTCCAGAGTATCTGACTAAGTGCCATCATCTTGATCCAACCTTACACTGTAGATGCAATTCTTGGCAAGGCAGGTAAAATATTAATATATAGTGAGAATGGATTACTTCATTCACTTAAAGTGTAATTAAATGTTATTGAATTATAAGGTATGAGGCTTTTAAAAAGATTTTAACCTTAGGTCATGTAGGAAGATCACAGATTAATTCACCTTAATATCAGTTTACTTTAACAATGAGTAACTATGCAAGAAATATTTATTAAGCCCCATTGTTTTAAGATTATTTTCTAGATATTTAAAAACATTATTGATTGATAGCAAGCTCCGTTCTCTCAGGAGGAGTCTAGAGACAGCAAAACATAAGGGCATTTTATTTTAATGTCACCTACTTCTTAAGCAGGAAATCTATGAATTTTAAATTTCAATCTTTTGTATCTGAATAATATTTAGGAACAAATTAAATTTTGCATTTTTAATGAGAGACTTATAATAACTAAAAGAATAATAACCTTGTATTAACATTGAAGGAAGTTAATCAAAATTTTATGATTAAAAATAATGCCGGGTGTAAAAATCTTCATTGCTGAGAGAACGTTAAAACCCTTTTAATTCCATTAGCTGCACCATAATGGTCCAACTCTTTACACAGAAAGGAAAATAAATAAACTTCAACAAAAGTTTGTCTGGAGACCAGGCATGCATTATTAATTTAAAATGTACTTTTCAGTGGTTTGATTACCTTATAAGATATAACCAATTCAGTGGAATGGAAATATAGAAATGTTTCATTTGGTTCCTAAATGAGGGGTAATGAAGGTTCTAAAACATCCTTTAAATAGATAAAATTGTTAAGTTAAAATAAATGTGTCTTGAGTGAAGAAGCTTATGTAATATATATAATGATTGTTCATAGTTAACTTCATATGACTAAATTTATTGTCCTTAGTTCACATAAGGCTGAACCTATCCTTATAAAGTTAAAGACTGATTTATATAAGAATTTAAGAACATAAGGATATACAAAGCACTTTAATATCATAATGTTTATAATTTTACTTCCTTTAAGTTTCAAGGGCTATTTAAGATATAGAAATGAGAACCTTCATCTCCTATAACTGAGAGTTTTTATTGGTATAACTGTTTTGGAAATCTTTTTTGCTATTATCATTTCAGTCTAAAGATACTTACGTTCTCTGACAGAGAAGTTAACTTTAATTGTGCAATCCTCAAATACAATACATGCACGGGGCAAATCATGAAAGCAGTTGAGTAAGATACTCTGCACATCTCTCTTCATGGGCATGCCTACTTGAATAGCACATCCACTGAATTACCAGCCCAAGAGTTCAGAAAATAAAGTAAGAAGTTATAGGGCCTGCTTACAGTAAACAGGATGCAGCCTTCCCTGTATTGTTAGCCTTCCGCAACATGGAATGGAGAGAAAATTGAGTCTAAGTCTACCACTAAAACCTGTTGCTGCTGGGCAGATGTCATTGACTGCTCTTTCCCTCAAGCAGGGCAATAGCTAAGGACAGTGCTAACCCAGACTTCTAGCGACTAAACTACTTCTCTAGAATTGGGGATAGAATGAGGAAGAAGGGTACAAGGAGATACAACTTTGGCTTTACACAAAGTGCCAGACTAAGTGCAGTGTGATTCAACATATCTCTAGATTCTGAAGCTTCTGAACGTATACCAAAGCTTGTAGACAGAGACCATAAAACAACTTTGAAAGATGAAACCTGAGATCTTTTAGGAAGTTTCAAGTTTCAGTCAGGAACAAGCTCAGAACTGGACAAGATGCAAGGAATATCTATCTACCCTCCTCATTTAACTGACCCTATAGTCCATATAGCTACGAGATTCAGATATAATCCAGCTTAATGCCATTTTTTAAAGTTAAATTTTTAAAGATTTATTTATTTATTACATATACAGTGTTCTGTCTGCATGCATGCCTACAGGCCAGAAGGGGGCACCAAATCTCATGGTCATGAGGCACCATGTGGTTGCTGGGAATTGAACTCAGGGCCTCTTGAAAAACAGTCTATACTCTTAACCTCTGAGTCATGTCATTTTTAGCAATCACTTCTGTCACCATTCTACCAACTTGGGCAGAATAGTGTAATTTAAGAACACATTCACTTTGGATTGGAGTGTAGCAAGCACAAGATGCTGCCCAGGATTTATTTCTGAACTGATAAAATCTAACACTGAACTCCTATTCACGGCTTACCTGGATAAGGTGCCACTCAGACAGATTCAGTGGAAGGAAATACACACAGTTCTGCTTTATTAGAATACTTTCCAGTTAGGTAATATCACCTGTTTCTGGTTAAAGCTGGCTTTGGATCATAAGTTAATTTTAACAGTGGGTAACATATAATATTGTGTTATCCTTAATGGCCGCGGGTTCAAGGTATGACATGAGGAAGGACATGATATGCCAATATGGCTGCACATATCTGAGAGAATTGTTTAGTGCCAATAATGTTTAATGAGGTATGGAACCTACCATGATACTAGGAGAAAGACTGTCATGACATTCTACTCTTTATAGGTACTATCCTAGTTCTTTTAAAACAATGCACCACCAACAAACATTTTTATATATTTTGCCTGACTCTTTTGTTTCTATGATAATGGCTACTGTTATTTCAAAATAACTAGTAATTATCAAAATATTATTTTGAATTGTCACAACCACTTAAAAATATAAACTCTTCCAACCAAAACAATAAGCAAAGAATCAAAATACTACTAAATCAATCCAGTAGACCATGAAGGAATATTTTAATGGGAGGGGAAGGACTATGAAAGAATTAGAAATCAATTAAATCTAGCTGTTATAAGAACTTATCTCTCAATAATGGACTATATTCTCTAAGTAAAAGAGTTGAGTAAAAAAGAAGCACTTAACTGGGTATTATTAACAGGACTCCCCCAAAGGACATAATAATAATAAAAATAAATAAAATAAAAGCAGGTGTGACCACATCAGTATCAGACTAAAGTAGATTTGAAGTCAAAAGTAATACAAAAGGAATACAGAAAAATGTCAACATAATATTTGAGGAAAAAAGCCATACTGAGACTACACATTCTTTAACTCCATGTATGTGAAGTTCCAGGTAATACCATATTAGACCACGTTGTTAGAAATCAAGGGTGGTTATTACTTTAACATTTAGCTTCTGGAAGTGGGCATGAGGTCAGTGTCAAAAGAACTAGTTACATTCTACATGCCAATCTTTGAATTAGAAACAAGGATATGTTTTATAAAAATACACCAAGGTTTATCCATAAGACATATATTTTCTGAATACATGTAATACCTTTGTAAAATGTTTAAACAAAAAAAATATATGACTAGATTCTCACTGTGAAGTCTTTCTCTCACCACATTTTTCATTATTTCCAAAAGACCTGCTTAATGACTCTAACATATTGTTTCAATTTCTCATTAGTTTTTATTTTTCAAATAATGGAGGGATTATGCTAATCTTTTCCTTTCCCTAAGTCTAATCATTTATAATTAATTGCTTGTGAAGGCATCAGGCAGGAGACAGAGAATTTATAGAGCTTCTCTACTTGCTTATATCATGAAAAAAATTTTGTTACAAACCTTAATGATTCTATGACATTTAAAATTATATTTTCATGGGAACTTTGCTACCACTTCTTCTGCCCAGAGTAATTTGCAGCAACCATGGAAATTTTGAAATTAGATTGGGGATGTTCTGTCCCACACCACATGCTTCTTGTAGTAGAAGTTTCTGAATAGTGTAAGGATATTCCGAATCCTGACAGTAATGCCTAAGAACAACAAAGGACTGAGTAAGTTTATATATTATATTCCATTTTTCAAATAAAAACAAGATGTAGCCTCACACCAAAATCAAAGTTATGTCTGTCTCCAGGTCAGCATTAGGGAATGAACATGAGCTCCTAGTATAGGGGGGCCTCTTATGGTAAGAAAAGGGCATACCCATTCAGGTGGAAAGCCTTTTAACAAAGGAATTTCCACCTCACGAGTAACGTTAGTGCAACCTTCTATTTCTAGCACATATTAGAGGATCTCCTAGACATTTTGCTAATCTTTAAGCTGCATAACAGGCTTTTATATAAAATGTGCTTTTCTCTGAAGTGGCTCAACTATGCTCTTCTTGTGCTTTTCCCCCCTATTGCTTACAGACAACACCAAAGACATTAAGCTTCACATATTAATTTCTTCTATTGCTCTCTGGAAAGGTCATACAGGGAGACACTGAGAAGCTAGAAATCTGATGATATAGCAGAGGTCATTTGTGACCAAAGTGATGAGACTCCTGTAAATGCAGAAATATTGGGAAAATTCTTCTTTTTTATACTAAATTATAGCTTGTAGAATAAAGAAATGCATGCACAGATAATCATTATGATTTAGGCTTAAAGCAAATTTAATCCTGAATTCATGGAAATCACTCATTTAAATCCTACTATAGATTCAATGGTACTAAATAGCCAGATGGGATATGTGGAGTCATAATGCATTTGACTGATTAAGTTCCTTTAAGTCTGTTGTACCATTATCCCTGGTTATACAGCCCAACAAAACACAACTGTGAACTCATAGTGGTAGTCTATGTGTTTCCACTGAACACAATGGTTGCCAAGAAAATGTTATGGTCATTACCATACATTTAAAATCCCTTATCTTCAAGTGGTTTACTTTGAGCTCTATTCAATTCTGTTCATTTGCAACAAAATATACCTTATGATTATCCATTGTTTAGAATTGTATATACATATTAAATTAAAATATTCCATTTTAATATGAAGTTTATTCTCCATTATAGCTCCCATTACAGTATGGAATTATTTAAAATCATCATATGCAATGTTTATCCTGCTTTATTCCTAAGTTTTCAGCTTGTTGGTTTGCTTATTTTCCCACACAGACACACTCCATAATTATCAAAAATACTGTTAAAAGTTTCCATAAGGCAGTGAATAGTGTCTGCCTTTGATTACATCACTCGGGAGGCAGAGACAGGTAGATCGTTGAGGTTGAGGCCAGCTTGGTCTACATAATAAATTCCAATACAGATATGACTACAGAGTGAATCACTTGAAAATGATCATGGTATCTGAATGTTTTGAATATTTCACTTTTTTCTACTTGCTACACCTACCCACCTTATTCCCCACCTTATTTTTCTCTCATTTTAATGTATTATCTAGGGCCTTTATTAAAATGTCATAATAAAAACACTTTAATTCTCACCTTAAAGGTAAATTATATATATTATGTATAATACATACAATATATAGAGATTAATATATATTATATTAATATATAGATATTAATGTATAATATATAGAGAATGGAATATATATCATATGGAATCTTAACATTTGTATGTATACACCAGAGGGACACCTGTAAAGCTACCTTTTATAAAATTACACAAATAATTTCTGTATTTTATTCAGTACAATACTAGTGCCTAGTGCTGAGGACCTATTTCTCTTCTTTAGTTATTTTAGAGCATTAATTATGCTGTTGTGTGTATCTTTGCAACCTGGAGCTTAACATTTCATCATGTAGTGTGTGCGTGTGTGTGTGTGTGTGTTATGAATATGTATATGCATATAGAGGTGAACTCACCACTGTACATACAGAGGCCACAGGAAAAACACTGGACATCCTAATATATTGCTCTCCACCATTTTCCTGTGATACCAAGCCTCTCACTGAACCTGGAGCTAGGCTAGCATCCAGCAAAATCTACAAATTTTTCTGTCAGTATCTCCTCATAGACACTAAAGGTCCCATGCCATACCAATAAACTATATCTCTACCCACAATTTTAATTTTATAAATTCTAGTGTGTATGTACTTATAATTTCTTGTGGTTTCAATTTTCATTTGCTAATGACAACTGATAATCTATATATGTGCATGTCTGACATCTACTTATATTCTTTGTTGAGGTTCTTATTCTTTTGTCCATTTTATTTTCACTGGGTTGTTTTATGTGTTTATGTATATATATATATATTTATCATGAACTAAAATCACTTATCATTTACGTATGTCATAGAATTTTTTACTAGTATCTTAATTTGATGAGGTCTAGTCAGATACTTAAAAATCAGAATAAAGAGAAGCTACTTAGTTGGTGAATTTTGCCTTGGAAAACTATTTTCTGAACAAAGTTATCATGGATATAAAGTGAAATATTTGATTTAAGTGTTTATACTTTGAGACAAAATAAATAAACCTGTGTATATTTTCTATTTGTCATGATTATCTTCAGCTTGCTCAGCACTTCAAAACCTGCATGAAGTGTTATGTTAATTGAATGTTTAAAGTCTCACCACTAGAACACAGCTCACAGAATCAACTAAATAGGGCTCATAGGGACTCATAGAGACTGAAGCGACAAACATGGAACCTGCGTGTGTCTGAGCTAGGTCCTCCACATACATGCTGTAGTTTGCGGTGTTTGTGGGACTCCTAACAATGGGAGTGGGGGTGTCTCTGATATTTTTACTTGCTCTTGGGACCCTTTTCCTCCTATTGGGTTGGCTCATCCAGCCTTGATATAAGGGTTTGACCTAGTCTTAGTGCATCTTGTTATGCTATGTTTAGTTGACATCCCTGGGAGACCTTCTCTGCTTTTGAAGAGAAATAGAGGGCAGGAGGATTGGATATGGGGGAGACTGGAGGTGGGAGGGGGGAACTGGGAGGAGTGAAGAAAGCAAAAACTGCAGTCAAGATGTAATGTATGAGATCCAAAATGGCTTCTAGGTAAAATGCTCCAGCAATCACTTCAGCACACAGATACCAACTGGAACAGCTATTCATTCCCTAACCTTCACCAAAAGTAAGAAGTCAGGTAAGAGACCATAGTTTCCGGTTTTCATAGAAAAAATAAAGGATGCACTGAAAAAGGTAAGAAGTATGGTTTGGGGAAAGATGCCTTTCACTAGAGTGAGGCTGAGGGAAGTTAGCCCAGAATTTTGACTTGACTCTCAGTACTAAGTCTGTGATAGTGAATACTAGTGCCACGCAGAGCCATCGACCCATTCAAGTATCACCAGTTTGAGTCTCTGGATCAATTTTAGAGTCATTATCTGGACTGCCTATATCGCTTCTTCCTCAATTTAAACTAGCAGGGTGCCTAGTTGCAGTATAGCAGGTCAAGGACTATGCTTCAAGGGCAGGCAGTCCTGTACTTCGATTCCTCTCAGCCAGAGCTGGATCCTCCAACTGGAGCTCACAGACGGAGCCTTTAGACTGACTAGATGAACAAGCAACTGGAAGCTCAGTGGAATGGGTTGGGATTTCAAACCACATCACAGCCAGTCATTGTATATGTATGACCTGAGGCTATCTATATAGGTACTTGAAGATAGGAAACTAAAGCACAACATAGAATCAGCCAGGAAAACCAAGGTATTGTCTTCAATACCCCTACTATAACTTCAAGCAACATAGCAGGTAGTAAGACGTGAAAACAGAAAGAACGGTAGCATAAGACTGAGTCTTGGGGCTCAGGGACATTCTGCTGAGTCCTAACGATAAGCAGATCATAAAGACTTTTGTCATAGTGCCAGTGCCCACAGGGAGAGCTTCTGGACCACTTTTGGTGCCTTGTAAAAATGCCTGGCTCAAAGGAACTGCATTTCTGTTGCAGAGAGCATCATTTTGACTGGTTTTAGCTCTTTTAGTCAAATATCCTACCTCAGAAGCAGACAGAAAATACTATTGTGGCCATTTGTCCTTCCCGTGAACCAAGTGATCTAGAGTCAGATGGAATATCACGGTACTTGTCCACAAGTCAGTAAATGCAGATGAGGTGTCTAGGTCTACCCAATCCCCAGACAAAGGCTCCTGTGCATAGACTACCTTTTGTATGTATGTATTCTCCAACTTCATTCTGAACAACATGACAACTATAGATTTGTGTCAAATCAGGCATCTGAGTACCTTTTAGAGCTGAAGCAGTGTCCACACAACAGCTATGGACCTACTACAAATCTGGAAACAGGTCGTTTTCTAATGCTAAAATACTATTAAATGTAAAAAGACTCAGAGGACCCCAAGGAAATAAGTACATTGGTGAGAATTTCTGGAACAGGAGCAAAAAAACCAGATTACTAAAAATGAAACAAATATTTATCCCTTCATTGCACAAATTATGATGCATATATGTAGGCATCAAAATTTTTCAGGGAACCACAGCCTGACCTGTCTTTGTTAGGTTTCTACTACTGTGAAAAAAATGCCATGACCAAAAGGAATGTGGGGGAGGAAAGGGTTTATTTCATCTTAAAACTCTCAGGAAACAGTTCAGTGAGGAAAGTGAGGACAGAGGCTAAAACAGAGTAGAAATATGGATGCAGGAGCTAATGCAGAGCCATGGTAGAATGCTGTTCACTAGATGGCTTGCTCCTCATGGCTTGATCAGCATACCTTCTTATAGTACTGATGCTCAACAGCTCAGGGGTAACACCTCCCATATTGAAGTGGGCCTTCCCACCTCAACTGTCAATCAAGAAAATGCAGCACAGGTTTGCTCACAGGCCATTCTGGCCAGCACATTTTCTCAACTGAGTTTCCCTCTTCCAAAATGAACCCAGCTTGTGTCAAGCTGACATAAAAACTAGCTAGTACCTTACCTAAGGTAACAACTAATGCATTGTAAACTGGCCATGGAGCAATTGGTATTGCGAAGCCACAAATGTGAAATGCAAAACGACTGTCATAATGAATGTCAAGTAGCTTCAAGACACACAATAGCACTATTCAATACTCCATGAAAATGAACAGAGAAATGGAAGTCATGAAAAAATCAAATCCTTGAGATGCAAAGGATACAAAAAAATTAAAATATAACACAAGGCATTACAAACAGAGGAAATAAAAATTCAGAAAGAATCAGTGAGCTCAATTATGGTCTGTGGGAAAATACACTCAGAGAAGCAAAGTGAATACACTGGAATGAAGACAGCTTTAGAAAACACTGGGATACCTTTAAATGTACAATTTACAAATTACCTGGGATGAGGAGGGACTTTTGAGGGTCAAAGGGTTGTTAAAAAACATACTAAAGGAAATAATAGCAGAAAACTTCCACAGTCTAGGAAAAGGCTAAAGGCCAGTATCTAGAACCAATAAAGTCTGAGAGAAGATATAATTATCTTCTGACAGTTATGTCAAAGCATAGTGATAATGAAAATATGTTCAAGCAGCAAAAGAAATCACATGTAAGGGTGTCCCAGTTCACCCTATCAAAAGGCCAAGGCAGTTTCTTTATTAACCAATGAAAGTAACACAT
>LOJH01022853.1:0-20437 GCA_001685095.1 Ellobius talpinus
ACACTTAAGGAAATGCTCAGCATCCTTAGCCATCAGAAAAATGCAAATCAAAACCACTCTGAGATTCCATCCTATACTTGTAAGAATGGCCATCAAAAGCACTGATGACAGCTTATACTGGTGAGGATGTGGGATAAAGCGAACACTCCTCCATTGCTGGTGAAAGTGCAAACTGGTACAGCCCCTTCAGATATCAATATGGCAATTTCTCAGAAATTAGCAAACAACCTAACTCAAGACCCAGCAATAACACTTTTGGATATATACCCAAAGGATGCTCAATCGTACCACAAAAACATGTGCTCAACTATGCTTATAGAAGCATTGTTTGTCATAGCCAGAATCTGGAAACCCAAATGCCCCTCAACTGAAGAATGGATAAGAAAAATGCCGTACATTTACACAATGGAGCACTACACATCAGAAAAAAATGATGACATTTTGAAATTTGTGGGCAAATGAATGGATCTAGAAAACATCATATTGAGTGAGGTAACCCAGACCCAGAAAGACAAATATCATTTTACTCACTCATAAGAGGCTTTTAGACATAAAACAAAGAAAAATCTGCCTACAAATCACAATCCCTGAGAACTTTGACAACAATGAGGACCCTAAGAGAGACATACATTTATCTAAACTATGTGGGACATAGAAAAGGACAAGATCTCCTGAGTAAATTGGGAGCATGGGAACCATGGGAGAGNAGAAAACATCATATTGAGTGAGGTAACCCAGACCCAGAAAGACAAATATCATTTTACTCACTCATAAGAGGCTTTTAGACATAAAACAAAGAAAAATCTGCCTACAAATCACAATCCCTGAGAACTTTGACAACAATGAGGACCCTAAGAGAGACATACATTTATCTAAACTATGTGGGACATAGAAAAGGACAAGATCTCCTGAGTAAATTGGGAGCATGGGAACCATGGGAGAGGGTAAAGGGGAGAAGAGAGGAAGAGGAACAGAGAAAATATATAGCTCAATAAAAACAATAAAAAAATTTAAAAACAATAAAACCTTTTCTAGTGAACTAAAAAACATAAAATAAAATTGGAATGTCATGTTACATAGTTTTCAATTCATTGACACTATTGTTTAATTTCTTTCTTACCTTTAAAAAATAGTAATTTTTGTTTCTGTTCCTTACTCAGGAGACCTAGATATCTTCCTAATTTATTATGATACTGAAACAGGTTTTTACTTGTTTTGTTTTTGTACCTTATCACATGATACTTTAGGAGATAGACGTAGCATCTGAACACTTTGGTTGACATGACTTAAGATCAATATTTTCCTACCCTTCTGAGAGTATTTTCATTGGATTTTGCAGCTTTCTACATTTATCACTTTGGGCTGCTTATAGGAGTCGTATTGGAGATAAAAACTCTTTAAATCTCATTTCTTTCTGGATGCATCATTGAGGACATAGATTTGCATCTTAATTTGATGTCAGAATATTCATCTACAGAAGCTGTGGACTTAAGTTGGCCTTGAAGTCCTGAAGCTGACAAGACCCTTTCAGCTCCCCTTTGGGATTAACAACTACACAAACTGGCATCAATCTCTGAATTCCATATTCTTTCATATTTTAGTCCAATCATTCTTCTTCATTTCACTAGCCACTTAAAATATATAATCTTTTAAAAAGTTCATTTACTTTTAAAATTCCAACTAGCAAGGGTTTGGTCCAGCACACTCAATATCACATTGTCCTCAACAAGCCCACTTTACTAATTGATCCTGACTTTTTTCTAATATTTAAAATCAACTTTTTTCATATAATATATGCTGATTATGTTTTCCCATCCCCATAATTCTCTCCGTTACTTACCAACCACCTCCCATCTAAATCTATAGCTTTCTTTTATTAGAAAACAAACAAGAAGGGGTTTTGTCTAGTCTGACTGCATCTTGTTATGACATATTCAGCTGGAATCATTGGAAGAATTGTTCTTTTCTGCAGTTTAACAGCGGAGCATTGAATCTGGGGGAGACAGGAATTTGGGGGCAGGGAGGAGTGGAGGCTGCAGTAGACATGTATTGTATGAGAAAATAATAAATAAAAATAAAAAATAAAGAAAAAGAAAAAACAGGCTAATAAAGTATACTAATAAAATATATAATAAGATAAAGCAAAAACAAACATATCAGAATAGGACAAAACAGACAAACAATAAAAGGAGCCCAAGAAAAGTTACAAGAAAGAAAAACAGTCAAAGTGGCACACTCATTTTCATACTCATGAATCTCATAAAAACAAAACTGGTTATATACATATATATATAACATATGTATTCAAAGAATCTATAGGAGAGATGAGACACAGAGAGAGAAGTTTAAATGGTGATAAAATTAAGAAAAAATAAGGAAAAGAAAAAGCCCTGACACAATATTTTGTTATGTGACAAAGAATCTCCAAGGATTATGGTTGGCTGGGCATGTGGCCTACACTTAAGAATATAGGCCAGTGAGATTTCCTTGGAAAAAAAAACTTAAGTTTCCATTGGCAGGTGGTTATCAATTGTAAGTAGCTTCTGGGTTAGGGATGTAGTTTGTGTTCACTTTTCCTTTCAGCTCTAGGACCCAATCTGGTTCAGACCTGTGCAGGCCCTGTGCCTGCTGCTTCAAGTTCTGTGAGTTCATATGTGCAACAGCCTCACTGTGTCTAGAAGAACTTATTTTCTTTTCCATCACTTCTGGTTCTTGTACCCTTTTTGCTTCCTCTTCCAAAGGGTTCCCTGATACCTGAGGGGAGGGGTTTGATGGAGACTTCTCACTTAGATCTGAGTGTTCCAACTTCTCTCACTCTGTGGATATTTTCTAGCTGTGGGTCCCATCTGCTGTAGAAGAAAGCCCCTCTGAGCAAATCTCTGATCGGTAAGTATAGCATAATTTCTTTAGAAGTCATTTTAACTGTGTTCACTTAAGAATAGTAGGAATTTGTTTTATCCTAGATCCTTGTGAATTTTTAAAATATGGACAAATGACTGTACAGATATACACATCTACCTTCAACATTTTTTCATGGGGAATGACAATAAGATAGATCTAATTACACATTTCCTTGTCAACACCAAATTCGTGTTCCCTCTACACCAGTAGGTAAATGTGGACCCATACATTCTGTGTAATGATTTTCTTATAAATCATAAAGACTCATTAAATATTCTGTCTTAAAGGAAACAATTGGCTTTTAAAAATTAAAATTGGTGATCAATACATTCGGAAGAGAAATAGTCCTTAGAAATATAAGAGAAATCGTGTGAAGCCTGAAGACCAAGCAATGTCTTAACAAAACTTTTACACCAAGATAAGTTTTAGATTGAAAATGTTTGTACATATGAAAAACCTGCAATATTTAAGTCCATGTGTGTCATTTTTGACTCATGTGTCTGTGTCTATGTGCTACCAAGGATGATGGAAGAAAAGGGTGTGTAGAGTTATAAGGAACTGGTACACTAATTAACCTCTCTCTCTACTGATTCGGTTCAACTGGGAAAATTGTTCTCATTATTATGATTCTTTCAGAGGGAGAGGGACAAGGCACAATTGCTGAGGTAAAACCAATATGATTTAGGAGTAAAAAGAGTAAGATGGAGATTAAACTAGAGTTGCTATCGACAATATGATCATTAGACATCAGAATGAGTAATTCCAGGAGACATGTGGACAGTCACAGAATCTGAAGGAGAAAATTCTAACCAAGGGGCTGACTTAATAGCTCCTTTTCTGTTGCTATAATAAGGCACCATGAACAGAACTTCATGGAAGAAATGGTAACTTTTTCCTTACAGTTCTAGAAGTGTAAGAACCCATCATGCTGAGAAGGCATGGCAGCAGCAGGCATGGTGGGCAGAGTAAGAATAAGAACCTGAGAACTCACATGCTCAAGCACAAGCAGAAAGGAGAGATAACTGGGAGAGGCGTGAGGCTTGAAACTCTTAAAGCCATCTTGAAACCAATCCTAAACTTCCTCCAACAAGGCCATGCCACCTAAACTTCCACAAATAGTACCTCCAATAGGAAACCATGTGTTCAAAAGCTTAAACCTATGGAAAACATTTCTCATTCCTACCACCACAGCTGGGGAAATTGCCCAGTGGTTAAAGTACTGGCTGCTGAAACAAGGCTAAGGAGCAGAATTTGGATTCCATAACCTACTTATAAGCTTGGGTGGCAAGATAGAGAACCTTTTATTCTAAACTCAGAAGGCAAGACAAGGGATCTCTGATGTAAACTATATCAACATATCAGCCATAGGTAAGAGCTAGGTTCAATTAAAAAGATTTTGTCTTAATGGTTAATGCCAAAAATAATCCAGTAAAATGCTAGCATCACCCTAAGGCACAGATACCCTTTCCCAGACAAATGCCCACATATGCCCACACATATCCAAGCATGTATATGTGTGTATGCATATATGTGTGTGTGTGTGTGTGTGTGTGTGTGCGTGTCCCATATATATATACACACAAAGGAGAAGAGACTATTCTGCACAGGGACAAACACTCCCTAGTGCAAAAACATTCATACAAGTGGGTGCCCCTCACAGAGAAATCACTGGAATTTAATAAGAAATGAAGATACTGGGACATTAGATATAAAAGTTAATAAGTAGACAAACATCTAAAATCTAGCGTTCTTTGAATACGATAATGAAGTGGAACAAGACTGTAAGCTGTAGATTAATGATTTATACAAAAATTCTAGTTTCTGTGGAAAGCTCAACCCATGTGAAATCCCTACAAATGAGGCCAGGTCCTGGAGAATAATCATTGACTGTCATAATAGAATAGATGTGACTGAATACCAAGGACACACATAGATACTTAAACCTAGAGTTTCCTCGACAGAACACAAAACGATCTCCTGAACTGGTTAAAATGAAGCCCTGGTTTGGTCCTAAGAGCAAGTAATTGGAAGGACTTGTTTCTTTCCTGGATTAAATGTAGATCCTCCACTGCTTTTGGGATGTTCTTACTCAACCTTTACAATGTCTATACAAAGGGACCATCCAAGCACTCACAACAGTCATCCTCTGCCTGTCCTGAACCAAAAAAAATTTAAATTAAAATTAAAATTAAGGTGCATTCTCTCTTCTTGGTCATTACTGCACATCACATCACTAAACTACTCTGAAGGTCACCAAAGAATTTTAAGTTATTTAACCCTATGGACATTCCTCAGCCTACACTTCTTCAGTCTCTCAACAGCCCATGTAAGTGCAATTGGTAGAACCTAACTAGTTATCTTATTCCCCACACCTACCCTTTTCATGTTTAACATTTTTTAATCTTGTGACTTTTATAATGTGTATAGATGCCTTAAATCTTCCCCAGAGTACCACATCCTGGGTTGACACAGAACCAGGTTTCTACATCTAAATGCATCTAAACATTTCAGAATTCTAGTCACCCATCCACTTTTGTTTCTATCATTTTAATAAGTACTATGACTTGCATATTTGCTAAATTTATCTAATAGAGACTTTATATTTGTGTTTTTTTATTCTCTCATGCCTCAAACTGAACCCATCAACAAATCCTTTTTACTTTTATCTCAAATCCCTATACTCATCATCTACATGACCAACAGCCCCCTCCAGTCATCATATCTCAACAAGGTGATTTCTTACCCAGACTGAATCCTGACTTTGCTATACTATGGCTATAAGAATTTCATAACTTTTTCATTATTAAATTATTTTCCCAAACAAAATCCAATCCAGAGCCAGGTGTGCAGCCTTGAACCTGTAATCCCAATGTTTGGAGGCAGAAATAGAAAGATTCCAAGCCTTACTGGTCAGTCAGTTTAATTAAGCAGGAAGTTCCCATTTTAGAGAAAGACTTTGTCTCAAAAACATTAGAGGGGTGTAATGGAGGAAAGCATCCAGTATTGACAGATGGCCTGCCCAGGTACATAATGCACACATACCCTAATATACATGCATAGGCACACACACATGTATATCTATAACACACACATATGAAGTAATATAGGTACTGGAATATTTTTCATGCTAAAATAAATCTTGTACAAAACATATTGATTATCTTGTCTCTATGGAAGAGGTAACTATGTAATATTAAACCTATATGTGAGGTTTGCATGCTCCACAAGAAAGTACTAGGTTATAAAATAAGGCTCAAATGCCAGCGGTTTCTTTAGGGCCTAGAGAATTGAAAGTAATTTTAACCATGAATTATTCGACATAAAAGATGTTCAGAGTGAAGAAGACATACAGCAAAACGAAAAGGAAAAAAGCAGTTGATGAAGTACGCTTCGAGCACAGTGAGTGTTGAACAGCCATCTTTTATTTAGGACCAAAAGGTTTTCCAATGGGATCAATGCAATGTCTGGTACTGACATTTTTCACATTGTTTTAACAGTTGACAGAAATAAAGGAGACATCAAAAGAAATGTCTGCATGGATTCTGTTGATCTGAGGAGGTTAGATGGACATCTCTTTAGAAAAATGAAAATAGCATGGGTCGTCCATCTCACAAATGTATGTCATTAGTCAAGGTGAAGACAGTGAGAAGGAGCACAGATCAAACCAAATCCAAGGCAAAGTGGAAATGGTACTGGTCTGGGAGGTAAAGAATCTGAGTACAACAAATTAATCTCAGATTGACCTTCTGCAAGTCTTTGAGGTTCTGGGTGCTTTTCAGGTAGATGGACTATCTCAACCTCAAATTCCCTTGAATTCTTTTCTCCCAAAATTTATAATTCTCATCTCATCATTGGGAACAGATGACATTGCACCAGTGATAGACTAGTAGAGTTATTTTCAAATGCAGAAAAGGCACAACACTATGAGATGCTTGAGAGAAATAAACATTAGAGATGTCTTATCACAGAATATTCTGAGCCACTGACTGATTACCACTCAGAAATTCACCCTTAAATCATTAGATAACTTTATGCTTCTGGAACTTATCAACAGTTATTTGCTTAAGTACAGAAGGAAGTCAATTCTTCTTTTACACAGTCTGAAATAAGACATGGAAAACTTGTCATATATATATATATATATTTGTGAAGTTTGAGAGTATTTTTAATTGAATTTAAAAGAAAATAGAGATCAAAATAAATAAAGATTGGCAATCAAAATCAAAAATCTTACAAATTTTAAATAATAGATTATGTTATAATTTAAAGTAAGATTTTATTTTTAATCCAAGGGATTCTCTGCTCTCAGAATATGTGTTCAAATAATAATTCAGGCAGTATATTTAATCTCACAAATTATATATCAGATTAAACCAAAGTTTTGAAGCTTTGCTTGAAGGTACCACTCCCCGAACAAAGGAGAAGTCATCTGTTACTGGGAACATGCCAAAACTACTACTCTTTAAAGAAATAGTGCAGAAGGAACTCCCATCATCAATATTAAGCCCTTGGTAAGAGATTAAATAACTAAATTTGTCATAATGCACAATGACCTAATAGCTCCTACACTCAAGGTTCTGTAATAACTGCTTAATGTTTCCCATTCCAGAGCATCCTCAAAGCAAATCTGAGAATTAGATAGTATTGTACTCCTTTTGCACTTCTAGAAACTGAAGCTATGAAAGATTGGATAATTTTCAATGGTAACAAAGGTAATATGGAGCAAAATGGAAAATAAAATCTATATCCTTGGGCTTCCGAAGCCAAGTATGTTTCAGTTACTTTAAGCTGCATTAATGACCCAAATATCAGTATTCAGAGAAGTTGTGCAATAGAAGCAAGTGGAAAAGGGTTATATAATAAAACGCTCTATTCATAAAGGAATTCTTGAGGCAACATGATTTAAGATGACTAAAGAATGGAAACTCATTACCCCTGTGGTGGTGGAGCACCAGATTGCAACTTTTTATCACAGTGGAAGAAAGTGTTCATGTATAAACTCCAAATTACCTAGAAATCAAAGGAAATCGTTTGAGGCATATTCTTATATTTAAGTACCTGTATAGATACATTGCTTCAAAATTTCAAATACTATCCCTTTTATATAAAATGATATTGTTATACTCTGTAAAGGCAGGGAGATTTTAGAATTCGCTATTTTTCCTTGAGCCAGAGATGATGTGTTGAACTCCTGTCTCATGTAGGAGATGTGTATGTGTGTGTGTATTGTATGTGTGTGTGGTGTGGTGTGTGTGTATGTACAAACTGAAACTATATAATAACATATGATAGTCTACTTTGAAGAGATAAATATTGTCAAAGTCCCCTGTTGATCTGGGAAGGTGAGTTTATTGTTTATCGTTGTGAAGAAGATCACCATTTTCACATGAACTTGGTGAGATTGCAGAAGGTCACTGTAAAGTTTGGGTAGGTTTTGTTTTTGTGTGTGTGTGTGAGAGAGAGAGAGACAGAGAGAGACAGAGACAGAGAGACAGAGACAGAGAGACAGAGAGACAGAGACAGAGAGACAGAGACAGAGAGACAGAGACAGAGAGACAGAGAGACAGAGACAGAGAGACAGAGAGAGACAGAGAGACTGAAATCTGTCCTACAGAAATAAATTAGGATTATTATTGAATTTAGAAAGCTGAGTAAAATGGACAAACACTCTGGTACTTAGCTACTCTCCCACTGTCTTCCAAATAAGTCTTGATGGAGAGTTTCATGAATGTCTTCAGAAGCTAATAGTCAATATGATTATGGAAAAGATCAAGCCTGTTCTTCATTTTATTGGATTCACAAGGGACACAGATATGAACTTTAAAAAAATAATACTTGCCTCATCTATCTATTTGAGGTTCAGGGCTTAAATCTCAAGAACTATGTAGAATAAATAGATAAATGAATAAATTTTATTTTCATAATATCATAATTAATAGATTGGGTGTTTGCAATAGACAAGTGTTATTTGTAACTTTTGGTAAAATCATGCAAATGTAGTAACTTGCATAGATATAGATGGCTTTCATTACAAAATCATTAAAACTGAGAATTTTTTAGTTGGATACTTCCTTTTTAAAAAAATTAATTATTTTATACTTGACTAATTATTAATCTTAGCAAAATATCATGAACATTGATGAATAATTTTGTGCAATGTTACTGAAAATCTTTCTGGTCATAGAAGTCTCCATTAAATTCTGCTCCATGGTGTCAATAATTGTTAGTACCAACTCAAGTTTTTGTGATTTTTAAATAATTATGATTCTCACATTCTCATATAAAAAGGCATTTCATTAAACAAGAATCTGTGGAAAAGACCCTTCTGTGGGAAAGCACTTAATTCACTACATTTAAATCTAGCCATAAAACTAGTAAAAATCATTTACTTTACTAATGAATTGGTACATAGGAAGAACTGGAATATTTTAATAAATCACTAAATATACAACTCAAATCAAATGGATTGAATAGCCCTCCAGTAATCTCCATCCTTAGCTTAACCATTAAAAGGTTAATGTGGTAAGAACTATCAAAGACATACTTCAGCACAGCAGAGGCAAAGAAAATGCAATTAGTCATTCACACTACCTACTTCAGCTCAGTAAGTGTCAACGAGAGAGTGGTATTTGAGCTAATCTTAGAGGAGATAACTGGTGTTTCTAAATGGGAGAATAGATTCTTGGAGGCATAAGGACTGAAAAGCTCAGTGCAATGAGATGAAGCTCAACCTAGTAAGAATTTACTCTTATTCCTCTTCTCAATTTTCTTGAAAAATTTTTCTTCTCCTATTTTCTTGGCCTGCAAAGGGTACTCTAGATAAATAATTGTTTTCAATCTCTAATGTTGTCAGCTATCTGTAAAGGCAGCTGAAAATTCATGTCAAAGACTGAATGAGTTGGGTGGCTGGGTTAATTTGGTCTAGTTAATAATGAAGACTTGTTCATGTGCTAGAAAATGCCACTTAGGGAATTTCCTGTTTACTGCACTTATACTTCACTGTTTATTATTCAGAAATATAGGTTGTTTCCCACATGCTAAAATCACTCTGTTCCACATGAGTTCACATATTGTGTTTTTGTGTTACAAACACACATATTTTATGTTGTTTTACTTCTTATGAAATTCTTTGTTTTTTATATTGTTCTTGTACACTCCCCCTTGTCTTGTGTAGCATCAGTCTTTTCCCTTTGAATGTAAATGTTCAGATAAAGTTAAAATACCTTAACTTTTAAAAATATCAATAATATTCCAGAAAGAACCAAGAAGCCACATACAGTTGACCTAAAATTCTCATGCTACATACTATGTTCATTTTGTCATCTAGGTGTTTGGGTTCTACTTTTCTAAAGGGATAAGTCTTTCCTGTCATGTATCTTACATATATATGTATGTATATATGAGTAACATGTATGTATGACCTGTGTAAGAATGAACTTGAAGTGTGTTGTATCTTCAGATTCTACATCAGTGGTTATCTTGAAGCTCTGAAAACTTAGAGGAGGACACATGCTAGGTCATTAATTAGCAGGTCCATGCACTGATCATTCCCGCTCCTTTCCCCTCCACTTGTTCTGGTCAAGACAAAAATGAACTGATACTTTGGGTCTTTCTCTGTCAGAGAAAAATAAAGATTGTTAAATATAAAATGGGGAAATGGACACTGCAGTCACAGTCACGTGTGCACATGCAGACCCTGTGTGTTGTTATATTTGAATTCACATTATTTGCTGTCTGAACAAAGTGCTGTATTGGGCAGTCTGTGGTAGCCAGGGCCTAGGAACAACATTAACAACAGCATTTACTGAAAGTCAGGAAGTTGCCAGTTCTTCGCTTCCTTGTGTCATTAAATGTAAAGGAATGCTTCACATAAATCTCTGCAGATTTCCTCTGAGTCTAGTGTTCAACAATATTATCTACTTCTATTACTTAACTGATAAGTAAATTGCAAAAATCCAAGGAAAGTAAGGTATGGCCAACATTTTAACATTGAGCCATGACAATGTCATCTACAAAGTTAACTCTTGAAAACCGAGCAGCTGATTTTTCTTTTTTTATTTGTGAAAATATTATAATGCTTTAAGTAAATTTAGAGTTTTGTGATAGGCTATATTAATAGCCAATCTGAGACACATAATACTATGTATTTTAGAACCACCTAACAGTTATTATATAAAAGTCAGTCATTTGAAAACTTGTTATGGGAGAAATGGAATTTGTTTAGAAGTATGGAAATTTGATTGAGAAATATTACACCTAAAAGTGTATATATATATATATATATATATATATATATATATATATATATATTCGAGAGCTGTCTTTTTAAAGTGTACTATTGGATTTGTATTTTTCACAGCTTGCTGACAAACTGGGAGAGTAGGAAAAAGTCAAGTTAGCAAGGTGCGCACTCATTCATACGTGTCAAGAGCTTAACGGCTGCAGTGAGTGTGCTTCCCTCCCAGAAAAGCAGTTGCACACCTTTTTGTTCTTAACTGGATGTTTCTTATATGTCAATAACATAAAGAAAAACAGTAACTGGAAATATTTCATTTCTATCCCAACCATGAGAATTTTGACATTTAAAGAAACTTCTAGAAAGGAAACCACTGAAAGCCACCAAAGTAAGTATGCTCTATTTACATAGAACTTCAAAGGAGGGAGTGATTCAAGCCCATTTAAGCTCCTCCAGCCTTTGTAAGATCATCAAATGAGTTGTAAGTATCTTTGTATAAATAATACAATCAAAGCATGCTGACTTCACTTTAATTATGTTCATTTCTCAGCAACATAATTGGTATCACATTTAATTTTAATAATCTTCTGAAACTATGGTTTCTTTTGTGTTCCTAATTGTGGTGGGGTTATTTAGCAGACAAACGCTATTGTCATCTTTTATTTTTCCTTAAACAAATAAGTACTCAGTTTCAGTTTGCTTGTGACAGAGAAAAGAATACCAACTAAATATTACTTATTCTTTTTAAAAGTTCTATTAGGGAGTTCACATAAAATGATATTTTAATGCCAATAAAGAAACCATGATAACCAGTTATCTGAGTTATCAGAGACACTCTAGGCTAGTATGTGATCGTAATCAAAGAGATATATCTATATAAAAATGCTGTAAGTCATTTTCCCTAGCGTCTTATTGACTGACTTTCAGTTACAGCATCTAAAATGATTCTTGGATTGTCATTTTTGGCACTGAAGATGTCTTGATTCAATATCTGTTTTTGTTTTGTTTTTTGCCCTCATTTTTAAGCTTTACAAAGTGAAACTGAGTCTCAAAATACAAAAAAAAGCAAAACCAAAAAGGAATTAAAATAAAGGAAGAAGTTGAGGATATTTTTCAGCTGTAAGAAGAAACATAGATTTCCCAATAAGAATGAAATGCCTCCATTCATTTACAAAATTGACTACAGCTGTGTAACTACTGTAATATGTGTGTATACATATCAAATATATAATATGATTTGTATTATATATTATATTATGTATATAATATATCACATTATATGTTACAATATGTACAATATTAAAGTTTAAGTATATTACAGTGTGTATTATATATAGTATACATACATGTATATATATATACATATATATAAAATGTTTGCACATAAAGCACTGGAAAAACTGGACAGTTGGCAAAGTGCCTGGTATACAAACATAAAGAAGGTTTGACCCCAGCTAGGTGTGGTGGTATGCACTTGGGATCTCAGTGTTGACGTTTCAGAGACAGGCACCACTCCAGTCATCTAGGGAATGCCTCGGAGACTTCCAAGATTTTCTAGGATGAATAGTAATAGGCAAGTTTACAATGGAAGACACAAAAGCAGGAATAAGGAATAGTCCCTCTCAGAGGCAAAATTTCCATCTGTCATCATTCCATTAGGTAGCAATAATCTCTGGCCAGAACTCCAGATGATCTTGAGAGAAATTTCAGTTGTCTGTGAAGAGGGATTATGCCTGTCTTTAAGACACAAAGGATTATATCAGTCACTAGTGCCTATCCAGTGATCGCCATTCACATATGATGACAGTGTTCGTTGAAGTATTCTTCCTGCTTTTTCTGTCCTTGGAGATAAAGAGAACATCAACCAGTTCCGGAGTAGAGCTGGAGAGATGGTTGACCCCACCACATCACTGGAATGAGTACAACCCATAGATTTTACAAAGAGAAAGTATCTTTGCAAGGCAGTATGGTGAAAACAAGCCTGGGTGACAGATACAAAGGAGCCTCACTGATTGACAGTGATGTAGTTGACATCAGTCCCTTGCTTCTTGTTATCACTGAGTTTAGCATGATTGTCGACCAATATTAATTCCATAACAGAAATACTGATGGAATGGTCTGCCATGTTTTAACTGCAGTGAAATTCTAAGGTTTATGATTTAGAAGCTTTTGTGCCTCTGCTAAATGCCTGTTTCCCAATAGTCAAATAATTCCTAAATGCTTGATTAATGTTTCTGTGTTGGCATATCTGTACTTATTTCCAGGAGAATTGCCTTTCAAAAGTAGTACTAAAAGAGCATGGAGTATACATTACTCTCATTAATACTGTGCAAATGAGATACCCCCCATGTTAATAATGATACAATAGAAGAACATGAGTTTGCAGATTTTCTCTTATAATGTTTAGGAAAGTGTATTCTGTAACATTTACCCCTCTACTAACCCTTCAACTGATGGTACTTTATGTTATTTCTAGCTGTCAATGGCTGGTCAGAATTCTTAACCAGACAATACTGTCTCTTCCCTATGTTTCGCCTTCTATAAGAACTGGAAAAGAGATAGAGACTTCAAATGTTAGGGCACCTCTATATTTGCTTAACACGACATTCTGCCCTGTAATGATTTCAAGATATTATCCCCCACTGATGTGTATTATTTACCAAAATAGAGCCATATTTATCAAGTATACTAATGACAAGGTAATGCCTGTTGTTTAAGTGTTAGCCATTGGTCCTACTCTATTATGTGTGCATAGAAAAACAAATCTAATTCCCTTGTACATAGCAATCCATTACATATTTTCAAATTTTTATTAAGTATGACCATAACTCCATTTCCCTAGCTTTTGATTTTCTGTTATTTGTGTTGTTATATGAAAAAGAATTTTTATGTCAGCTTCAAAACAGATCGATCATTATGAAAATAATGCAAGGCATACTATAGCTAATCATAGGCTCTGCTAAAATTTATCACCCAAAATATAAAACAGAATTGCTGAATAATAGTGCCTATTTAACCAAGGTATGCTACAATCTCATGTTGAATCTATTCAACTATATGTGGATGTGAAGTCCTTTGCACATACCACAAGGAGTGCTACAATTGTGTCATATGGTAGATTTATATTTAGCTTAATTGAGGAATCTCCATATTCATTTCCAGAGTGACTCGACCATTTTCCATTCCCAACAATAGTGAATGAGGGTTCCTCTTTCCCCACTATCACTCCAACATTAGTTGTCAGTTGTTTTGGGACCTTAGCCCTCCTAACTGAGCTGAGATAAACTCTCAAATTGCTGTAGTTTGTATTTCCTTAGTTGCTAATAATGATGAACATTTTGAGTTATTTCTTAGCCATTTTTATTGAGCATTCTGTTAGATACCTATCCTATTTTTCAATTGAGTCATTTGTTATTGTGAACTTGTTTTCTTTTCTTTTTTTAGTTCTTTGCACATTGTTGGTGTTAATTTATTGTCAGATGTGTGGCTATCAAAGATTCTTTCCTATTCTGCACATTTTTCTTCAATTCCTTCATTGTTTCCAAAGCTTCACACAGAAAATTTTTAGTTTTGTGAGGTCCCAGTTGTCAATTTTTGGACTTAATTCCATGGTAAGTGAAGTCCTGTGTAGGAAGTCTTTCCTACAGCTGAATCTTCTTTTTTTATTGTTGTTGTTGATAATATTGTTTCAGACAATATAATCTGATCACAGTTTTCCCACTGCCAACTCTTCCCATATGCTCCCCACTTCCTGACATCCCTAACTCCATGCCCTCCTGCTCTCTCTCTTTAGAAAACAAACAAATAGGCAAACAAGTAAAAATCATAATAGAAAAATGTAGGAAATACACAGGCAAAAAATGCACCTATAAGATATAGGGTACTATTTATGTTTTCTTCATAGCTGCCTTGTTCCTGATAGCCAGTAAATAGAAACAGCCTAAATGTCTTTCGACAGATTAATAGATAATGAAAATGTAATACATAGAAACAATGGAATACTATCCAGCTGTGAAGAAAAAATAAAATCATGGATGCAGGTAAATGGATTGACATGGAAAATATTATCTAAGTGAGGTGACCCAAACCCTAAATGACAAATTTCATGTGTTCTTACTCATATGTGGTTCCATTTCCAAATTTTCCAGATGTGAATATACAATGTTAAATAACCACATAAAACAGGAAATTACAAAGGGATCGTCCATTGAGGGAGCATTTTGGAGTATAACAAGATACAGGTGATATGAAGGAGGAAATGGAATAATAGGGCATATATAAGATGCTAGTATTAATAAAACTGCCATACAGAAACACTCTATTCTATCTAGAGGTTATTATTAAAATAATCCTGTTTTTAAAGAGACAAGAAATGCCAGCCAGTGCCTTATTAAAGTCATAAATAAAAGTATGTTGTAAAATTAATAATAATAATAAAAGATTTTAATAAATATAAACATTATACATTTTATAGGGCTAAAAATCATTAGCCAAATTATTGTTTAAATGACATATATTCCCAGAGGCTATAGTCCAGAAGGATTTCTTTTTTAAAGTAACATACAGTTATATTATTTAAGAGTCAGTGATACAATATTTGCTTCAAAATAATCTAATGGAAGAAGAAAATTTTAAAAAAATTAAAGAATAGATCATTTGCTTTTGATCAGTTATTGTTGAATCAAGTATTGGTGTAGGTATTAGTAGGAACTTCACAAATTTTGCCAAATTTTTTAGTCACATCAAAAGGACTCAAGATTCAGAGTGGCTTTTTATAATTTTCTGTGAAATACAAAAGATTGATGTGACAATGTAGAATACAGTCTGTGGGTGCAGGAAGTGAGTGTCGTTTCTTGTGAAAAACCATTCCCAATAAGTGTACTGTTTGAAGACCACAAGTTGTAGGTCAGAGGTGAGGGAAGCAACCTGAACTACAGGGTTATTAGGCTATGCCTCTGAGACATGCTGCATGCTGATCACAACTGACCATGTCAAAGTTGTCCTGGTTCAGAAACCAATGAATGACTATAATGTGAAAAGTTTATCATGTTTTTCCTCCCACTTCTCTCTGCAATCACCTCTCTCACATCACCCTTCAAACATTCGAGTCCCCTTTCCTACCAATTCCTTCTACTATCTGCACCTATCACTTGCCACAGCAATAACCTATTCATGGAAAATAATCTAGTCTTTAATATGTTTTAACCCTCATACTTCACTAGATTATTTTTACTAATCCACTGAGTGATTAGTGCTTTCCATACATGCATGAATGTAAGTGAGACCATGTAGTGGAGCATGGTCAAACTACCTCAGACACACTTCTAAATACAGCTCTCTATCCTCTAATCAAAACATATTGTATACATGCAGAAATTATCAAAGAATATTTTAATTATTTTAAAAAGAATTTGTGAAGTGATGATAAAGCTGAGAAGGAAAATAGCAACATGATAGCAAAATCTCCCTATCCTAAGAAGGTAACTACTCCCAATTGAAGTAAGGAAAGAGTTGGGTAAACGGCAGCACAAGTCTTGTAAAAAGGTCAGTCTATTAGGAATTGTGACTGGCAGATCTCATAGCCTTTAGTAAATTGCCACACACAAAGCTATTAAGAAGGAGGTATGGGCCACCTGTAGTGTTTGGGCCTAGGGAGGTTCTGATACCATAATAACTTATTTTCTTACCTTAATCACTATTTGAATTTATTTACAGTAGACTGATATATATATATATATACATATATATATACATACATATTTGGATTATGTAGAACCTAATATACTTCAACATTGACATTCAATGATTTCAGATATAATGAGTACATAGCTATACTACCTTTATGGCATCACTGTATGTCTCTACTGGTCCTTATGTGATTCAATTAATTAAAATGGAAAAACTAATGAATCCAAATTCTTTTCCAGATACTGTGTGTCAAGGTAAGTTTTCTTCCTTTAGTTCTATACCAGTGATTGAAAATAGAATTACTGTCTATATTTTATAAATAAATGATGCATAATGGAAAATGTAGTCATTTTTAATGGCATAAAGTTAAACAGTTAAAGGAGAGTGATTATCTTCTTTTCTATGAGGATTCTTTTCTGACATTTGCTGGGCGGAGGTGGTCTCTATTACTGGTTTCCCATCTTCAATACCACTGGAGATGATGCAAACACAGCTGCATATTCTGGACAATGAAGTAGCTGTTCTTGTACTGTTAACAGGTAGTTGGTTGTCTCCTGAGAAAATTCATTTGGTGTCATTTTAATTGCTCCTGCTCTGGGATCAGAAGTGGTATCCAACAAGGCCATGGCAGGAGTCGGGCAGTTCTCTGAAAATATATACCAAGAAACAACAAAAATGAAAGGGGAGGAGCTCTTTGGTACTCCTGTACAAAAAGAGTATTTGCAACCTCTGTGAGACTTGGTGAAAACGACTTGCTACTCATTGCCTTGGGTTTTAAAATTAATCTAATATTTATATAGGCAGTATCTATTATGTATCAACATGCATGAACATTTGACTAATGGCTTATTAATAAGAGCAAATTCTTCCATTCCACCCACCTCTGAGAGATGGCTCCTTTGTCACTTCCTCTGATTATGAGTATTTACTATGAGTTCTCTGAATGCTGAAACAACACAAGTGATGATGTGCCTCGTATCTTTCAGGTCAGCTTCCACAAGGGAATATTTGCTATGAGTGAAGACAGATGTTATTTAGAAAATCAGATGACCCTGAGACTGTCATCCTGGCAGAGCCTGAGACCTAGATGCTATGATGCCAGATGGGCAAAAATAAACTCACAGGTATATTGCATTGTAGAACCAGTGACTGAAGATTACATCTTCAGCTCAACCATAATATCCAAGAGACTAGTAAATTGTATGAATTATAGTCAGCCTGCCAAGACAACGTTTTCAACATTCCTGGACCAGGAAGCATATTACTGTCTCTCAGTTTGGGCAATGAATGATTTATAATAATAGAAAACTTCAACATATATATTAAAATTATCATAAAATTATGTTTACTCTAAATTTATAACAGGAATTTTCTATAATAATTAGTAGAACAAAGCCCAAAAGTGCAATTTGACCAGGACAAGAATGAACATTTTCCAAATTGAAGCCCTCCCTGCCATTGAAATTTGATTTTAGGATAAGTGGACTAATATCCCTCATTTAATGTTTTTTATAAAGAAAAGAGAGGTGTTAATTGTATGGTGTTATTGAAAATAGTAATTGTTCAGAAGATTAAAGAAAATATAACAGAAGCTTTTCTATAAACTAGATTGGAAATATAAAAAAAATATAATAGGAAAACAGTTTTCAGAGGAACTTAGAACATAAGAGGAATCTCCATTTGTATAACAGTCATAATATAGTAGTTATAATAATAATTATTTCAAAGATACAGAACTTAAGGACATAGTTTTATAGACCTGTAAGTGCTTAAATATTTCTTCTATTTGCCAGAGAATCAGTTTTCAACCTATTCTGTGTTAGATAATAGACAGAATGCTTGAAGTTACTTCTTCTTCAAGAACTCCATAAAAATAATAAAAGCTTTACTGAAGTACTGTAAACTAATAAAGGTGGTGCATCTGGACAGAAAATAAGAACAATAAAGTGTGAGGGACTGAGAAATAAAACATAAAACAAACTTAGATAGAAATCAGAAACAAGCTGATCTACACTACACTACTGACTCCCTGGAAGAACTGGAGTAGTAGGGACATTTCCAACGGCAAGTTAGGAATGTAGAAATAGGCACTGATCAAATGTAACTACCTTGTCTCCACGCCTACATAGTAACCAATCCTTACTTTGTAATAAAGTTTGGTATTTTCTATCTACAGAGGGAATAGTTATATGATTTCATGGTTTGGAGACAGGTTCATTGCCAAGACACCATACCAAGAGTAAGATGATATTGCACTTTGAGACCCTCACTCAATCCCATCCCCTCACACAGCATGTAGATAAGACCATTACTTCTCTTCCTTCTAGACAAAAATTGGAAACTATTCCTACTACAAATCTGACCAATTCTAGAAACCAAGCCTTTAGAGGAACAGGCTGTATCAGTCAGTGTTGTGTTGCTGCAACAAGTAGCTGCTCCGACCAATTGTCAGGATGATAGGTTTGTTTGGAGCCATGGTTCTGGAGGCTTCAGTCCTCGATCATTTGGCCTGATTGCTTTTGGAACTATGGTGAGGTAGTATAGCCTAGGGAAAGCATATAGCAAAGGAAAATGCTATGTTGACACTAACCAGAAAGTCAAGGAATGGATGAAAGGGCCAATATCTAAATCATAAAGAGAATGAAAAGGAAATACACACTTTATACCCAGCCATGGAGCTGACTTCTCAGTGCCCTCCAGTCCAATATCTTGCATACTTGAGACAAAGAATTGTGCCAGGAAAATGTGGTTATGAATAGAAACAGAGACAATTAATTAAGAAATGAAAAATATTATCAAGAATGGAGAGGGACTGGTGAATGAGCGGAGATCTCCAAAATTTTGAGCATTGATGCCTAGACCTCTAAAATGCTCTTACCTTTTCCAAATTTGTATGTGGTGAGCATTCCTTGTGCGTGTTGTGTTCCTTAGAGGAAACCCAGGTGGAATGGAGAACCACTCTTCCTCTGTAAACTTGACAGAGTGTGCTCAGTTTGTTCTGTATGAGACCTTGATGGAGAAGGGTTTCATTCCTTACTGATTTCTTATGTCTATTATTTTGTTTCAGTTTCCAATTCCCATTGTCTGGGCTCTACAAATAGGAAAACACTATTTTCACTGTATTATTCTTATATTGGGAACAAATGCTTCACAGATATATTTAATTATGCAAGATCTAGTGTGATTTTTTCTGTTTGTTCCAGAAGCCTTTCACTGAAGGGAAAATGTTTATGATCACAATTATTAAGAAATGAAAAATTGGCCCTGATCCTGTACCAGAAGATCCATCGGAGGGGTAAGTGTATTCCTGACCCATGGAAATGGAGCACAGACATTCCTCAACACCCTAAACTTCCTGCTCATTCTGCAGGGGCTCATAAACCCAGCAACTGCCCCTCTCTTTCTACCCCATCCCAGCTTGCTTTCAGGCACCCCCTTCCTTCCCTTCCTTGGGGCCATAGATCCCCCAGCTCATCCTGTTTGGGCACTGGGACTGGGTGATGAGTTCAACTAGGAGGGAGTTCCTTTGTTTCAATAGCCTGCAGGCAGCAAGGTAGTCCTTTTGTCTGCAAGGTCCCTGGCCAACAAGGGGCCCTGATCCTGTACCAGAAG
>LOJH01022854.1:0-16838 GCA_001685095.1 Ellobius talpinus
GCTTCAATGTTGCAAATGAGACTTCGGTGATTGCTCAGGTAGCTAATTGTCTCTGTCATATATTGTTCACTTTGGAAACTGCTTGATTGTACTTTCTGCCTGCTGAAGTAGTATTATCTCCCTTCTCAGGCCTTCAGTGGAGTTGAAGATTAGATATTTGTAGTTACTGTACTCTTATGATCTAGCCAAACCATTTCCTATACAAGACTCAGACTCCTTAGGACAGAATGTTTATTAAAACATTTAGCATACATTCCTTGCTTAATATTGTTTATGCTGGTTGTAATTCTAATTATACTTGATATCTGTTCCTAGTGTATATATTTTTGTATTGGGTTTGGAACTCTCTTATTTAAGCAAAAGGGGGAGGTGCTATGGGAACACATTCTGCTCCTTCAGTCAATAGCCTTTAAGATACCAGCCCACTTCGGCATGGTCCTATTGTAAATGCAGCTGTAAAGCATGTGCTTGCTCTCTTGCTTCCGGCCCCCACTTCCAGCCTCTAGACTCTGTTCCTGTTTGCACAGAGGACTGTTATCTAGTGCAATGATCTGTAAGTTTTCCCTTAAATAAATAACCCTTTCATTATTCATAATTCTGAACTGGCGTGGAATTATTTTGTGACTTCTGTCATCACATGACCACATTTTCTTTATCTACTCCATGTACTAATGAGTATCTGAGCTGATTCCATCTTAGAGCTATTGATGAGACACACTTGAAAACAAACATGGAATGCAAGAGTCTTTGTGGCATCATGATTCCTGCTCCAGTAGTAGACTTGTGGGATCAAATGGTCTGTCTGCTCCAAGTTTCATGAGGAATCTCCATCCTGTTTTCTATGACACGATGGAGTTTTCATTCAGTTTTCGTGAAACTGAGCCTCCCAGCAACTGTGTGAGACCCTGATTCCTCTGCCTCACCACCAGCAGCTTCTGTCTCTTTGTCTTTTGGACAATAACCATTTTAACTGGGTGAGATGGTATCTGATTATTGTTCCCAAACTCATGGTCCTCCTGCCTCTGCTTCTCAAGTATTGAGTTCTATGTCCCGGCCAGCCAGCACTAAATGAGTTTCAAATGCTTAAACAGCTATGAAGTTCTGAAACAAGCCCATGTTGGCTGTTCAGTCATTCCCTGTCCATAAATCTGTGCATCTGGTTTACTCAGAATCTATGTAGGACTTTTGCCTCTGTATTTGTTAGCAATATGGCCTGTTATTTTCTTTTCTGTGATATTCTTGTTACCTGTTCATATTAAAATCATTATTTTCTTAGCTGATGAGTTAGAAAGTATTCTCTCTCTGCATTCTCTGTTAGAGCTTCTCTTCTGCTTTTCTGTGTCCCCAAGAGTCACTCAGATAGGGCCCACTGCCTCACTTTCTAGTTCCAGTGTGCTGCTGAGATGTTCATTTCAGAATTGAGCTGCCCCTTTGGAGATCTCATTCAATTGTCCTGCAATTTCCTGTTACCTGCTAAACATTTCAGTATTATCTTTTTAGCCAAATCCAATGTCTGATAACATCTTTGTTTCCCACAGGATCTACTCTACCGCCCACCATGTCTCTTGGGCTTTGATCCCATTGTCTCTGCCTGAAAGAGGGGATCTAAGAAGAGTCACAGGCCCAGTAGAGATTGGTGCATGGATGACAGGGTCAACCTGCTGGACAGGAATGAGACAAAGGCTCAGGAAATGACATCTGATCCCTCTCTTTCTCTAGCCTAGCCTCATCATTTGACAGGGTCACATGTCCCAATTACTTGCTCTCATTTTACCATTACATCTCCATACTGCTTCTCATTCCTAGACATTTTAGATCTGAATGAGTGACTCCCTAATCACTGTGCATCCACTGCATGTCCTCCACAACATCTGCCAGCTTTATCAGCATCCCTAGTACGCTGCAGGGTTAAGGAAACAGACTGGACTATATTATCTGCTCCCCAGCCCTCTCTCCTAGATCAGTGCCTGGCATGCACTGATTGCACACTAAAGAGCAACTCATTGGAGTCAAACCAGGGCCAGGCACACAGCCAGTAATAGAAGTTGCATGTTTCCATCTTATAGATGCTAAAAACTACAGTCTGTGAAGATCACGGAGCTGGTGGGTAGCAGCTCTCACATCTGATCATGAAACTGTCCACTGCGTCCTGCAGCTGAACTAGGGCTGTGAAAGCCACTTCATTTGAAGTTGTTAAGGTCCTGCTATCTACCACAGCATTTCATATTGGGGGTCACTTGTGAAGTGGATCTTGATAGGGCATAAGAGATTCGAATCCCTTCTGGTTTTACACCACAAATCATGGCAACGTGTGGCTGTGCTTTCAGTAATACTGGTCAAGAGATGAGCTGGCTCATGTCACTTGTGGGACAGGGCAGATCATGGCCCATGAATCATAACTTTTTTTCTCCTGGCTCTGGATGATTGCATGTGGCAAACAACTGTTCACATTTAGACTTTCCCCTTGCACACCTGGGGACCAGCTTCTGAGGGATAGTTAATCCCCACAGATCCTCAGCAGACACAGCTAGATGCTCTGTTAGTCTGTCCCCAGGACAAAGTCACTAGGAACAGAGCAAAGAGGCCCAGTCACTTAGGGACCCAGTCAGCTAGTCAGGAAGCACCTGGCTAGCCCAGACTTATCCTAAAGAGGTCAGCTATGGAAGGTAACTTTGACCCAAACAGTTTTTCACTGCAGTCTGCCTTTCATGTTAAAAGAATCATCAAGACTAATAGTTCTCCTTCTTACCAGTTCAAAGACTTGGGAAGTAAGTGATCCTCTAAGCCTCATTCTTCCGTCAGTAAAGAGCATAGGGAAAGGTGGGTAAAGAAACAGTTAGTAAAGGGCTTGCCTTGCAAGAATAAGAACCTGAGTTCTAACCACAGAGCCTACATTAAAAACAAAAGGAATGGTGGCACATGCTTGCTTTCATCTTAGCATTGATTAGGTAGAGACAGGAGGGTCTTGGGCTCCCCACTTGGACAGGCTTGCCTACTTGGTCATTTGTGGAACAGGGCAGAACTTGGCACATATGTCGTAACTTTCTTGATTCTGGCTCTGAATGATTGCATGTGGCAGATGACTCTTTACATTTAGAATTTTCCCCTGCACACCAGGGGATTGGTAAGTCCCAAGCGAGAGTCTGTCATGTCATAAAGTTGTATAGGCACCTATGGAATAATACCAGGGGTTGATTTATGACCTACACATACACCTACAAATTCATGTTCACACTTGTACACACATGCACATTAGGGAACACACACACACACACACACACGAAGCAGGGAGGAGCAGTGCTGACTCCGTTCATGGTATAGGTTACTTTACAGAATCACAACAGTTTAAAGGCCGTTGTGTGAAGCAGTACTGTTAGCTTTACCCATGTTGACCTGCTTGTCCCCGGGCACAGTACTCCACATGCCTTTTGGAATGGACTGTCCTTTGATGCTCAGTCGTTTCAGGTTGGCATCCTTTTACGGATTCAGAGATAGAACTTGTGACCCAAGCCTGGCTAGTCTGGCCAGTCAGTATTTTCTGTCAATATGTCAGAGTTGACAGTGACAGGCATGTAGGCAGACATTCAGATGAATATATTTAGAGTGAATCCTGGAGGTGAGGCAGCTAGCAGACATGCAGAGACCCTGGAGAAAGGCAGCACCACGTCCATTGTTTAAGTTCCTGCCTTAAGTCACTGTTGAGCAATATCACTAGAATGTTCTACTAGTTAAACCAACAACTGCTGTTCCCCTTCAGTTAATTTTAAAGGAAACTCTTTCTATGGGACCCCTAGTTTGCAGATGAGGGAAACCGGGGCTCAGAGACAAATAATAACATTTACCTAAATACTTAATGATGTGGAATGCTGTTAGGAAGTTAGTCGTGGTCAGGCTTCCTTCTCTCCTCTTCCCACCTCCCCTCAGCTCTTCCATCTTTTTCCCTAAGCTCCCTCCTTTCCCAACTCTCTGTCCTCTCCTTCCTCACCCCTTCTCTCCACACTCTCACCCCTTCTCTCCCCTTTTCTTTTCTAGTCTGTTTTACTCTGCCTTCTAGACTTCATCTGTCCCCACCATCTTCCTCCCTGGATAAATCCACTTCCAACTTTGGATCCTCTTCTCTGGGGATATCTTCAACAGCTTTGCCTCATGGCCCCATGCCAACGTTCTGCAACCCAGCTTCTTCCCCCATTCGTTCCACTCTCGAGAGGATGTTCCTCTCCCTGAGCGCCTTGCTTGAAGCTTGCAGTTCCCCAGTGCCACTGTCTGGCCATAGAAAATTGCTCACTCAGAAGAGACTCCTATTATCTTTGTAACACCAGCCCTTCAAAATGTAAAGGAACTGGAAATAACTTCTGCATCCAATAACTGCACTATTAAAGTAGATAAATGGTATATACCTGTGATAGGTCTTCAAGTATTAAGAACAATATTCAACATTCAGGAAGGTATGACAAGGGAGAAAAGACCACAGAACTCTGTGACTACAGCTTTGTAGAAAGTGCTTCTGGCAAGGGTTTGGAGAGTATGGAAATATTTATACTGAGGTGATAATATGTGTATTTCTAGATCATAAGATCATGGCTTTGTTTTTCTCTGATTTCCAAATGTCTATCATAAAAACATTATTTAGTAAAAAATTGTGACTAATTTAAAGATGTATCAGTATCCTTTCATTTTGTGTCCGCCCCTCGTATGTTGCGTTCAGTGTGACTTGCATGGCATCAGGCTCTCGTCCCGTGAATAGTCGTGAGTGATCTTCCCAGTGTAGCGAGCGCTTGGGCACCCTTCCTTTCTTTTAAAATGCGAAGCTCGGGCATTTTCATTTACCCTTCTAGAGGGAGATTTGCTTACTGCCCACACTCCATCTATCCACCAGCTGAGCCCAGGCACTATAAACACTGTCATTTCCCACATGGACGAAGGTACAGCTTTGAAGAGCAGAGCCTCTAATCAGACTAAACATCTCACTTTGCCCTAGTCATTAAACTGACTTCAGAGACAAAGGCCCAAGGCCTTGCATCTGTTTGATTTGTGTAAAGACAGTCAGCTGATGCTGAACACTGGGAGTACCCAGTGTTTACATTAGGAGTAAGGAACTGAGAGCGCCATCTAATCCTTTCCTTAGCCAGGAGGTACTTCCAACATTTTAAAAGTCCCTTTTAAAGAGTCATAGAACTTTATAAGCATATTGGTCCTTTCATCTCCTAGAAAGTATCCTCTGGGCATAGCTCAGACCTGTACATTAGATCATATTAAGCCTAATTTGGTTCTTCAGCACAGCAAAGAGCCTGGGGGTCTAGGAAGTTGTAAGAGCCATAGCCTTTACAGGACCTGGCTTTTCAAATAAATGCCCTCTTTCCCATGTGATAGCAAACTTGTTGAATGGAATGCCTTGGGGGAGGTCCTTGCTTATAGACCAGGGGTTTCATCTTGGGGTGGGGGCGCTAGTTCCAGCAATGAAGGGAATGAGTGCTACCTTGAGGTGTTTCCTCATAGCTACCTTCCCTGTCCATTCTCAAATTTTAGGCAGAAACCAAACTCTAGCTGTTACTACTGTAACTGGCTTACTCAGTCATGATGCCATGATGCTCATAAATTTTTTTCAGCCACATCTAAGATCTCAGATGGCAAAAGGAATTTGATTATTTCAAAGTTGATTTGATGCCATGTACCTGGTCAACATGCAGACCAGCATAGTATAGTTGAAGTGGGCCATGGGTTTTGAATTCTAGCTTGCTTTGGTCCTGGGTTTGCATCTCCCATGTTCCTCCATCTCGTAGTTTGAACACTTGGTCACCAGCTAATGGTGCTAAAACTTTGGGACACGGGGTACAGCTAGAGAGAGTAGGCGTCTAGGAGTAGAGTTCTGAACTTTACATTGGACTCCGGGTTTTCTCTCTCTCCCTGTCCTCTTTCTCTCCGTCTCCCTCCCTCTTTCCCTCATCTCTCTGCTCTCTGTGTCTCCTGGTCTGCATGATGTGAATACCTTCTGTCATCTGTCCCTGCCACTTCAGTCCACACTGAAACAGATTGAAGCCCCTCAACACACTGTGAGTCGCAATAATTCTTTCTTCTCTTAAGGTTTTCAGTGAGGTACTGTGAACATACCAACAACTACTAGCCAACACACAGGGCAACCAGTCTCCCTGAGGCTGATTCCTAATCTTTGAGGTAAGGGAGGTGTCCCCAGACCCAGAGTGGGGATAAATGAAGTCTGGAATAAGACTCACTCTGGATTATAAAAACCTAGGTACCATGACGATAACACCAAGCTCCATCTCCTGGTGGCTCCTTAATCAGGTCTCAAGTGTGATACTGGAAGAGCAGCAGGGGATGAGTCAGATGCTAGATCAAAGCCTGAGGGCCACCAGAGAGGTGTCTTTAAACAGGCCTCTCAGCTCTCACTTGTAATCATAGTACCTGGAAAACTGAGGCAAGAAGATTACTACCAGTTTAGGGTCAGTTTGGACTACACAGTGAGTGCCAGGCCATGTCTCGAAACCCCTGGGAAACAAGTTCTGTGTGTCTTATACTTGGAAGCCCCTCCTTTTTGGAGCCACACATCACTTTCAGAATCATCAAGCTCCCAGAACTGTGTGCCTGGCTTTGTAACTCAGAGTTTTGTGTGGTGACTCTTGCTCAAGTTTGCAAAATGCTGGGACAGAGAAATGATTGCAGAATCTTTTGGCTTATGGGGACTTTTATAGGCATCTTGGCCACCAACCACTCTCATCTCCTTCCTTTTTCCTGACTGCATCAGCATCTATTGTCATGGAAAAAACCCAGGCAATTTATTGGGCTTATGCCATCATCATCAGTAACGCGGCTGAGCTGAGCCTGGATCCTTTGTCCAGTGTACATACTTCCACAAGCCGGGAGAGGGCTGGCCACTATTCTGTTTTCCACTGAGATCATCGTCCATGCCTTGGGCTTGACATCCAGCTAGCTGGGGGTCTCATCGAGGCAGTGTGCCAGCAGACAAAATCGCCTGGTAGCCAGGAGAGAGGCCAGCTTTGGGGTTGCCTTCCCTTTCCCCTACTCTTTCCTTGTATGCTGTGATTTCAGCTCTAGCTGGGTTGGTAGAAGCACTAAGTCCTGAATGCAGGTGTTTCTGTTGGCCCTGAGAAGCTCTTTCACACACAGGCAAGAGATTATTTGACTACAACAAGTAAGGGTGGCTTCTGTCAAAGGATTCTGTCTGTTACTAAAAACTACAAAGACAAAAAAAAGAAAAAAGAAAAAGAAAAAAAATAAAGAAAAAAAACAAAAAAGAGTAAAAACTATAAAACTACAGAAGAGGGTGGAACTGTGGCTTTCAAGAACCATGGACCCTGAGAGGGAAGATGGGATTGAAGATAGAGTGAACCCATACACTTAAAGATAAAAGGATATGCAGAGGAGTAATAAACACACGTACATTTGCATATGCATGTGCAGACACACATATATGCTATGTATATGTAAACGCATGTGTGTGGTATGATCTGTACCTTTCTACATGAATCTGTATTTATATGTTTGCACTTAGTTCTTAGCTCTGAGAAGGCCCGAGGACAGCAAGACCCAAAGGCACACCTAGCACTTAGACTGTGGCTTCTGTATACCCTCATTTATAAAGAATAGGGCTCCTTGGAGAAAGGACCAATCACAACAGATCCAATAACGCTAAGCTGTAAATGAGACATCGTTCACCAAAAAGTAAGAAAGCAACTTACTTTCTTAGTTTCAGCAGGTCACCAGAGGTCATTTGCTCTGGCTAACTTAAAGGCATTTCGAATATCAAAATAAATAGTAACTTATAACCCCTTCTACTGAATAAGAAACTTTTATTCCATACTAATAAAAATGAAAAGATAAACTGAAACGTCAAAAAATTAGGCAGTTTATATAGTTCCAGTGCATCCAGTTCCAAAATATTTATGACAAATGCGTAAAGGCTGTTTTGTAATGGGTAAAGCATGCCTTAATAAAGTTAACAAAATGAACATCATTGATAATAGGATAGAGTGAAATGATTTACCACCTCATGGGAGTATAACATGGTGTCCTTCTCTGCCGCTCCTGACAGGTATGCATGACCCATACCCAATGTTCACACATCCAGCAATGTAATACTCCAATCATCATCAAGAGTCCTTGGAGTGATCATGAAAGTGAGAAGATGGGCAACTTTTTCACACTTGGCTACCATGACAACAAGTCTGGCCTGGATCCTGCACTCATCACAACATGGTTGGGAAGATGCTACCAATAGCGACTCTTCAGTGGCTCAGGAGAAGAACTCCTTTAGACTCAATTAGCAACTTTTGTGTTACTTGTAGCTATTTCAGAATTAAGAACAAAAAAAGGGCCAAATTTAAACAAAGAAATCCTCATTTCCTCAGATCTAGAATGAAGCTGAAGGTTGGACCTCATAGAGTGTAGAATATCAGTGGTGGCCTTCTCCCTCAGCCATAGGCTGCTGTGGTGTGTGTGCCTGAAAGGGACTCTCCCGCTGCAGCCCAGGAGACCCTGGAACCAGCTGTAGAGCCCAGACCCAGCTGTGTGGCAACAGACTCCTAGCCATCTTCCTGCCTCAGCTGTCCAAGTACTGAAATTACAGACAACACCTGCCATCTCTGGTTTGATTTCAGAGCAGCCTCCCCTTCAGAAGAATTTGCCAGATTTCTAAGATGTTTAACTTCTTTGTGTATAGAATGAAACTAATTTTTTTCTACAAAGTATCATAACCACCCCCCAAAGAAATTCGATCTGAAGTCTGAACAGGAACTGCATATCAAGGGAAGAACAGAACAGCATATTGCTACCAGCCAGACAATTATCTAGTGAGGAAAATTAAAAAAGAGTTGTGTTTTTTTAAGCCAATCACTACTCACTCCGGGAATGCAGACAAAGAGACCCCGCTGGTGCAGATCCCAATTTTGTAGACACGTGAAGCAGCTCCTCCGTGAAAGAAAATAACTATTGTCTTGGGACAATTATATAAATGGGAATTAGGGGATGGGTCTTTTGATAAGTGTGAATTTAAAAAAAATATCATAAAGAAGAGATTTTGACAGTGTTTATGAGTTGTCTGCCCCTAACCAGGAAGGAAGATCAGTGCAATCAAGGAAGTTGGTCTTTAGGGTTAGAAATACTTAGCCAGTGTGTGTATTTAGATCTTGGGCCTTGGATCTGTGATATCATGGATGGAAAACAATTCAACAGTTTAAGCTAACAGGAACCAGAAAGGACTGAGAATGTAGCTCAGTAGCTTGCCTAGCATGCAAGGGGGCCCTGGGTCTGATTCCAACTCCAATGAAACCAGACATGCTGGTACATGCCTATGATCCTAGCAATTGGGTGGTGAGGACAAGAGGAGCAGGGGGTTCAAGGTCATCTTCTGCCACATTGTGAATTGGAGGCTAGTTAGGGCTGTCTACATAAGACCCTGTCTGGAAAGAAAGAACATGACAAGATAAGCCCTCAATGTTATAAAGACCTATAATAATTTCTTTCAAACTTGAGACCTGCTGAACACATATTCTCTGGGTAATGTAGCCTGCTTGACAGTAAAGATTCAATTTGTCCAGACACTTCACTTGTAGATGCTTGGTCAGACTGGGAAAAGTCTCACCCTAAAAAATGCTACTTCTTAAGAGAAGGCTTTCAGATCCCGCCAGTCCTAAATCACAGTACCTATTACTACAACAACTAGCAGCTGGCTTTGGAGAGACCTATCAATTAGATTTCCTTAGGCTACAATCAACAGAAAGCTCCCAAATTGGATTAAAAAAATAAAGGGAATTTATTGGCTCAGGTAATGGAAAAGTCCAAAGTATAGCTTCAAGCAAGGCTTAATCCAGGTGCCAAAGAATGTCATTACGTAGAATCCGACTTCCTTTATGTTTTTACTAGCCCCAGTGGCCCTCCCAGCCACTCTAGGGAGTCCCTGTAGAGCTACAAACATTCCTGACCTTTTGTCCTTACAGTGCTGAGTGCAGGGGACCAGGCCTTGTCTCTTAGCATTTGCCTGGCACATCTTGGAAATTATTCTCTTAACTGTCAGATGTAGTCACATATCCAGCACAAGCTGGCCATTAGCAATATTCTGAGTAGGAGAAATTGATGGCCCCGACCAACCATGACTGTTCTTTCTGTTACTCTCTTTGGGCTAAAGTGATTAAGTATACCAGACTAAGATATCTTTAAACAATAGCCACTTATTTCACAGAGTTTCTAGAAGCTGGGAAGTTAAGGTCAAGGTTTTAGCAGAGCAGCCATGAGGCGATCATCTCTGTGATACAGATGGTGAGTGCCTTTTTCCTCTGTCCTCGGAGAGCAGCAAGGTGTCCAGGTCTCCATTCCCTCCTAAACACCCTACTGCTTACCACCACCACACTGGGGATTCGGCTTTAACGTGAGGCTTTGGATAGGGCACAGACACTCAGATCATAGACAGAGCTGGAATTTAGAGTCAGGGTGAGCTTCCCTTCTCCGCCCCCCCCCAAAAAAAAACCTACACAGCTGGCAATGAGAAAAAAAATGGTTTCTGTTTCTCAATAAGAAATTAGAATGTTGCTTTATGAGAGGAATGATAGGATGCTGAGTAAAAAGATAAACACAGGTGTATAAGACTCCTCTCAATTCTCCCCTGCATTTAGTGAGCTTTTCCTCGGAAGGGCACAGACCATATCCGGCTGCCTCTGGCTAGGCCTGCAGCATCTAGGGTGTGTGCTGAAGGCTTTTCATGAAAAAGTTAGAATGCTTAGAAAACTAGGACGAAGCACAAAAGGAAATTAATAGAGCTAAATGTGTTTATAATCTCAGCATCTAAAAATAATCACGCCTCCCTTTTTTCCTCCTATGCAGATGCACATAGTTATTCGTAATTGGAAAATACAATGTTTATTTGGATTTAATTTAGCTTTTATTTTTCTATTTAATATACCATTACGTTTCCCAAGTAATGAAAATCACTTGAAAATACAATGTAAAAACCAGAGTAACGTTAGTTATGAGGACTCGGCATAATTCAAAGAATCCTTGCTGAAGAGACTTTTAATTTGTTGCTAATTTTTCACTATCATACATAATGTTATAAGGAAACCTGTCTCCTGATTCTTCTGTGTCTTTTAAAATACTGTGGGTGGCAGGTGCCTGTTGGTGGGAGCATGCACAACCTTGGAGTCCATCTGGCCCTCAAATATTTGCCATTTAGGCATTTTTTTAGTAAAATGCATTGAAGGAATAGTCAATAGAGAAAGAATTTAACTTAAAGAAAGCAGGGTTGAAGATACAGCTTAGTCAGTCAAGTGCTTGCCACACAAGCCTGAGGTCCTGAGTTTAGTTCCCAGCATCCATGTGAAAAAGCCAGACATGGTGGGAGATAGAGAGATAAATAGATACTTGGGGTTCACTAGACAGCCAGCCTCATCTAAGCTAGGAGCTCTAGGCCACATGACAGACTCTGCCTCCAAAAGCAAGGTGGGTAGCGCATGAGAACCAATATCTGATATTGTTCTTTGGCCTCCATAAACACGTACAGACATCACATATGCATGTACACACCCATGCATGTACCAAGCAACTACTCCAAAGACAAACGCAGGCTTTTTCTTTACACAGATTTGTGTGAGAGTCATCGAGGTGGAGTGTAAGACACATCTCCAAAGAGATGCATTTTCAGTTTCACAGTATAGGGGATGCCACAGCCTCCTCTGCCATCTCTACAAGAACACCAAACAAGTAGCGTTTTATAATTCAGCATTGTTTGGAGTTTGGTTTATTTTGCTTGTAGAAGTACAAATTTGACAGGAGATGAATCCACCCCTCCCCCACTCCAGCTGAACATGCTTGGAAAATGGAACCAGAAGAAGTAGGATAAGAATTATTGAGTCCCAAAGTAGGCACTTAAGTAGAAAGCTATTGTGACACCCAGAACGTGTGGAAATCGACACTTCCACTAGCAGAGAATGAAAGACGCTGAGTGTGTTATTTTAATAGAAGCCCTTAATGTTTTGGGGAAACAAATGTCCACATTAATTTCTTCCCAGGGATTTTGGTACGGAGAATGGATTTTATTGGCAGAGGACAAGTTCTAACGTAAGGCATCATATGTTTCTTGTGGGTCTCACATATCCTGGCTTGGCCAAGATCAAGAAGGAATGTGCAGAACACACTATGGCCTCTGTTGTGGAGCTGAGTCTGGGCTCCACCTCACAAAGTTGGATTCAACTAGGTTTTATTTCCTTGGTACATTTTGGATGATTTTTTTCTGAGAGGAACCACATCAAAGTCACATTGGGGAGGAGCTTTCCAAGAATGTGGTGTGGCTATGTTCTACCATCTGCTCCCATGGTCAGGACAGAGGGGAGCAGTGGAGAGTCCACCTGTATCCCCAGATCTCAGAGGCACCTGATCAGGAGCATACTGGTGCTCCTGAGAAACATGGCATGTCTTTGAAATGAAGGCAACCACAGGGGAATCCAAAAAAATCCATCTTGCATTCTATCACTCAACCTCTAGGAAAGCCCTACACATTTCTCCTGGGGCATGACGCCCACACAGCCTCCTGTCTGAAGAGTTCAGTGTGTTCTCCTTTACCAGATCACTCATATCACCAAAACTTTCTCTAAAGCAAACTTCAACGAGGAGCACGTGGCCTTTCTAATCTGAAATAACTTCCTGTCCAGGTGTCTAGCCTGAGACAGGATCCTGGGTACTTGGGTCTTGAGAAGGCTGCTAAATCTGACTTTCTGTGAAGTACTTTCTGTAAAATATGGCCAATACAGGCCTCTGAAATGTTTTCCTTGGGGGAGGGAAGAAGAAAGGCTTGTGCAAGATATGCAGCCCAGAACACATAATGATTGCCACATGTCAAAGCATTTCAAGCCTTTAAAAGGGACTTGGGCAGTACTTTGCTAAGCTTTCCCATAAAACAACTGCTTTTATGGGTTTCTGAGGTCTCAGCAATGGAAAACATGGGTTCCTGATCTTCCAGCATGCTGGCTAGTTTAACCATTCTTTTGTTCCAGAAACCTAGGGTCACTCTCTATGGGGTACCAATCAGAACCCAATACTGGATCCTCTTGTGTTCACGAATTGATGTAAAACCTTCTGTCATGATATTCCCAAGTTTACCTCTGGGAAAGTAGCAGAAACAGCTCTCTCAGGATATCTTTGATTCCTTGGAAAGGAAGTTGACAAACATCAGACAGGCAGGTTAAAACAAGAGACAACTAACCAGACTAAAGATGCAGTTAGAACTTCAAAGACAATGACAAAGATTAATGGAGGTACTGAATACTGATGAACTTCTTGAGAGAGAAAGACGAGAGAGCGAGAGAGAGAGATTTCTGACAGCTACTGAAGTATAAGGCAAACTGAATTTAGCTATTACAACTAAAACACTCAATTCGTATTGTATATTTTATAAGGGGCAAAAGTTTTAATTCCTGTATTTTGTTAAATTAGTAAATAAAATAAACTTGTTTTCATAATCACCCGCTTTGTTTTTCAAGTTAAAGCCCCCAAATAACTGGGTTTTTGCAGATTCTTTTGAAAATGCAGTCTCTCTTTCTGATGGAGTTATGTGAAGCAGCATTTTTCCAGCACCAATTATCTGTGGGTAATGAAGACCTGCTGTGTGCACAGCAAGGGATGTGTTGCTTTGCAAATCAAGATGGCGACCTATTCATTATTGGTGCCACATACCTAGTGGCATCTTAGAGAAGGTGGCTCTTCCCATGTTCTTTTTCTTTCCTTTTAAAAACTTATTTATTTTGTGTGTGTTTGTGTGCCTTAGTGTGTGTATGAGCAGTTGCACTACAGATCTGAAGAGGACATCAGATCCTCCAAAACTGGACTTACTGCGAGTTGTGAGCCACCATATGGGTGCCGGGAGCTGAGCCCAGGTCTTCTGTAAGGGCAGCAAATGCTCTTATGTGCTGAGTCATTTCTCTGGCCCCTTGTGTTGTTTCTGCTGGTCCCTTTGGCTCATGAAGGGTTATCTGGGAAAGGAAGAAAGTTGTGGCTAGGACCCCACCGCTTCAACTAAGTGGATGAATCAGCCTTAGTCCCATTAACAGTGGAAGACACCCTCAGGGAGAATCATTTCTGCTGAGCATGAGCTTCCAGGGACTGTGTTTAAAATGTCCCAGTCCCAGGGATTGTCAGATGTTTGGACAACATTGTGAAGACTTCCCAGATGGAAGATGTATTCTGCTTAGGAATTATAAACATGAAATGAGCACTTGAAATTCCTTCCCAGACTGACTTTGAGAATGTCTGTCTGGGTGCACACCTCTTCAGAAACTTCCAGAGACAGAGCCAAGAGATTAGGACTTGGTGTCCAAAAGACTTGGGACTATATCCAGGTCTCCCCACTGCCTGATGGTGTGATGTTAGCCAGTAGACTCACTCATGTTCTCACTGAGCTCCCCTATGAAGCTGGGCGTAGCAATTCTATGCCCCTTCTAAGGCCGTTGTGAGAACAAATGTTGGCCGTGCATAGAAGGTACTTAGCCTTCTGCCCAGGGACAGGAAGCCCATGAATGTCTGTAGGAGGCAGGAGTGCAGTGCCACCTAGAAAGAAGGGACAGTTTACAGTTCTGAAGTCTGGGTCATATTCTGAATCATATACATGCACTGCCCCCATACACACACAGAGATGTGTGTCTGCTGTAAGGGTTTGTGGCCAGAGTAGCTTTTTGGATCATCATATGTACCAAACAACACATTTCAACTTTATTCTATAGATTATTTTTTATTCCATAGATTTTTAAAATGCCTTAGGAAAGTTTTCATGACAAAATATTAATAATTATTTTATTAGTAACATTTAATGAATGTCTTTTTAAATTCTGTGTGTGTATGTGTGAGTGTGTGTGTGTATGTGTGAGTGTGTGTGTGTGCACATCCATGCATATAAGTGGTGCATGAGTTCCACAGCACTTGTGTGGTGGTCAGAAGACAACCTTGTTTTTTGCCGTTAGCTTGCCCCAAATCCTCCAGAGATCCTACTGTCTCTACCGCCCACCTCACTATAGGAGCATTGGGATTACAAGCCAAGCCCTGCAAGATTTACACGTATTCTAGGGATTTGAACTCAGACACTCACATTTGCACAGTGGGCACTTTACCCACTGACTCATCGTCCCAGCCCTAAATGCTTCTTTACATGAGGCTTTGCTGTAGGACTTTTTCAGATAATTCCTTTAACCCCCCTAACTCCAAGAGGCAAGAACTACTGCCATCTTCTGTTTTAGCCTGTAATGTGGAGAACAGGAAGTTAAATGGCAGAGCTAACAAACACTGTAAGAAGGCTCCAGAACCAGCATTGTGTCCATTTTCCACAGGATCTTGCAGACAGAAAGGTTTTTGTTGTACTTGTATCCAGAAAAGTCCAAATGGAGAAAAGGTGTTGACAAAGGTTGCTAAAAGGGTTTGCAGGAATGATGTGGACATCAGCGAGGCTTCTGTGCTCCAGGAACCAGGATGACATTAGTTCAAACTCACGGATTAACCAAGGGAGAAGTGAATGGTCTCTTGGGCTGGAGGCCATTCAAAGGCAGACATATGAAAGTTCACTTTTGCTGTTGTTTGTCAGTTGGCTGCATAGAAAGGATTACAGAGAGGCAGATCTGGAAACAGAAGGTGAGTTACAGATACTGGGTCTGGAGGTCTTAGAAACCTTCAGAGAAATATGAAAGTAATTTTTAAAGCAGATGGTTTCCAGGAACTTTAGGGAGCGAGCAAAAGAGTGTGTTCTTTTCATTTTATTTTATTTCAGTGTGTGTGTGTGTTGCATGTGAGTGTATATGTACAGATCTGTTTGTAGAGACATGGCTCATAGGCTAAAGGAGAATACCAGCTGTCCAGTTCTATCTCTCTGTCTCATTCCCTTGAGACGGGGTCTGTCATTGAACCTGGAGCTATGGTAGTGGCCAGAAGACTGCAGCAGTACCTCTGTGTCTGCTCCCCACAGAAACGGGGTTAAAGTGTGTGGATATATCCAGAGTGTTTTGTGGGTGCTGGGAATTTAAACTTGGGTCTTCATGCTTGAGTTACATCCTGGCCCCTATTATTTTTTAGTTTTTTTTCACTAAAGATATTTATTTTTATTCAATATAAATGATGCTACCACTTCTAAAAACATATTGGTACTGGTTTCTGAAAATGTTAACTATGGTGTCACTGTAAAACTTGGCAATTTCAGGTCCAGGTATCTGCCTGAAAAATGAGACGTGTCTCTGGAGGAGTACTCCTAGCATGGTGACTTTAACAGCCTAAAGGGACACTACTTCAGGTGTCTGTGAACTGACATTGGTGAAGGCTGCAATGACTTTTTATCTAGAAGTAGAAAGAAACATAGAGTTGATAGAGCCTCCAGCACCACAGAACTTGGAGACATTGTGCTTAGGACAAGATGCCAAGCATAAGACAGGGTTCCATTCACCTGGGGTGTTGGTAATCGGCAAACCTTTCTGTAGATTAGTGTCTGCCAGGAATCAGAGATGGGAGAAAGAGGAGATGGGAGTGATCGTTGATGGATCTGGGTTTCTTTAGAGGGTGATGAAAATAGTCTATATTGTGGTGACAACTGCCCAATGCCAAGTATATACAAAAATATTAAAATATCTTACTTAAGCAACTGAATTATATGATGTATGAATTACATCTCAACAGTGCTCTTTGTAAATCTCAGCAATGTAGAGGCCTGTGAGATGGCTCAGGGGTAATGGTGTTTGTCGAGAAGTCTGATGACTTGATTTCAGTTCCTGGAACCCACATGGTGAAAGGAGACAACCAACTCCTGAAAGTTGTTCTTTACCCAGGCTGTGACATGGTACACACAC
>LOJH01022854.1:19746-35830 GCA_001685095.1 Ellobius talpinus
GTGAAGACAAAACAGACTTTGGCTAGGGTACCATGGAAATGACATAGGAGCAGTGATAGGAAGTCACTTAGCTGTGTGGCCCCCAAAGGTCCCCCTTGTACAGTCACTTAGAACAGGGGTTCTTCTTAATGTTGTGACCTTATAATACAGTTCCGCATGCTGTGCTGACCCTCAGCCATAAAATTACTTCTTTGCCACTTCATAACTGTAATTTTGCTACTGTTATGAATCATAATGTAAATATCTGCTATGCAGGATGTCTGATATGCGACTCCCCAAAGGGCTCGCGACCCACAGATTGAGAGCCATCAACTTGGAGACCAACACCCACAGAGCACACAGGTGCTAAGACCTGGGAGAGCTAATTCCAGTCAGGGGAATAGCCAGTGTCAGCCAAGCCTTGGAGCAGGAGCAAGGCTAGTGTGGGGGAGGATGTAATGGCTTTGTGTAGGAGGAGAAGAGGGATGCAGGAAGACAGCAGAACTGTGGGTTTTGTGAGGCCAGGGAAAGGATTCAGCTTTTATTTCTTTAAGGAGAAAAGCAACATTGGCTTTCAAGTTTTTAATATTGGAATTTTATTATGTGTTCAAGCACACTAAGGAAGTTATATAATTTTCAGTGGAGCCTCCATATATCTCTCACCTGGGTTCAGTAGTTTTTCTTTGTCGTTTGTCCATCTCCCCATGTACCCATTCACTGGTCCACAGTGTGGACTTTACACTTTCAGGGTGAGCTGGTTTCACACCTTTGTGTGTCTCCAGTACAAGGTCAGCAAGTGACAAAGGGTGACCTGTCTTGTATGATGGAAGTGGATGCAGGGACACAGGTGGCAGTGAGGAGCAGCAAAGAACCCTGCAATGGGTTTTTGTAGCTGTTTGGTGAAGTGTTTCCATGGTTTGTAAAGAGGCAAGAATGGAGACAGAATAGTTTTGAGCTAGAGCAGGAAAAAAAAAACAAGAAAAAACTCTGATTGTACTTTGTAAAAATAATCAATCAAGTTTTCTGGGAGCTTGCTATAAGGAGGGCAAGAGCGGACTTAGAGGCAATGTAGAAGCCTTTGGGTTTGACTGGGACTGGCAAGGTTCCTTACTGAGCTGAGAACAGATGGGGAAACAAGATAACAGAAGAAAATACAGAGGTATGTCTGGGTAATGCTACAATTGAGATGCCCTGACTACATCCAACAGGGTAGGCATAAACCATCTGGCTCTGTGTATGCATAGCCCAGGAAGTTTATGGAGGGTGGGCATACTTGGGAGCATCAGTACATAGATGATTGGGAGTGTGGCTTAGAATGGGAAATTCTAGGGAGGCAGAACAGATAGAACTGGAAGGGTCTGAGTACCAATCACTGAAATATACTGGACATATGGGGTAGGCCCTGGGATATACTGGACAATATATGTGGTGGGCACTGAGATATGCTGGTCCTATGGAGTGGGCCCTGGAATATATTGGACATCATATATAGTAGGCACGGGAACATACTGGACATCATATGGTGGGCACAGGGATATATTGGGCATAGTGGGTAGGCCCTGAGATATACTGGACATCATATGTGATGGACACTGGACTATACTGGATATCACGTCATGGGCACTGGGATATACTGGACATAAGTGGTGGTCCCTGGGATATAGTAGATATCATATGTGATGAGCACTGGGATGTACTAGTCCTATGTGGTGGGCACTGAGATATACTGGACATCATTCATGGTGGGTACTGGGATATACTGGACCTATGTGGTGGGCACTGAGATATACTTGACATCATTCATGGTGGGCACTGAGATATACTGCACATCATTCGTGGTGGGCACTGGGATATACTGGACCTATGTGGTGGGCACATGGAGGAAGAACAGCCAGCTGGTAAGCAGGATGGGGAGTCAGGACAGGCAAAGGAAGGAAAGATGAACAACTCTTAGCCAAGAAGATCAGTAAGAAAGGAATAGGGAAACAGATAATAGACCTGGCTCTGGAGCCTCTAGGTGCTTCACAAAGAGTCCTCATACAAGGGTAGAGGAATCCACCCTGACATATGTGGGGGAAGACCATCACCAGACAAGAGACAGGGAGTCCTGACAAGTGACCTGAGAAAATAGAAGTGGGGGATGGTGCAAGCAGATGGGCTTCAAGGAGGAGGGTCTTGTGTGTGTGTGTGTGTATGTGGGATGTGTGTGGTATGAATGTGTACGCAGTGTGTGGGTGCACATGTGTGTGATACTTGTGTGTGTGGTGTGGTATGCATAAGGGGTGTTTGTATTTGTGTGTGTGTGTGCGTGTGTGAGTGTGTAGTACCCAAGGATACTATGTGCACATGGAAGGCAGAGATCACCATCAGATGTCTCATTCTATGGCACACATCATTTTTAGAGATAGTTTCCCATTGAACTTGGGGTTTACTGTTTTGACTAGACTTTCTAGGCAGCAAGCTCATTTTTGGAGATAGTTTTCCATTGAACTTGGGGTTCACTGTTTTGACTAGACTTTCTAGGCAGCAAGATCCTGAGATCCACTTGTCCTCCTGCCTGCTCCCATGCTGGGGTTACAAATACGTGTTACCTCGCCTGACTTTTACATAAAGCCTGAAAATCTAAAAATCAGGGCCTTGCATAGCAAGAGAAATCTCTTAACTCTCCAAGGGAGACACAACGGGAGCATTAGGTCTGGCTGTGTACAGGAATGATCTTGTAGAGACAGAGATAGGAACTACTGCTTCAGGAGAGGCAGGTGAACGGGGAGGAGCCTAGCCCTGAGGAAACAGGAAAGCGTAGAAAACAGGCACCTGTAGGATTGTTTCTGATAGTACGGTGATGCTTCACAATGACGGACAGAGAGGGGACAGAGAGAATGTAGATGAGACAGGCTTGTAGATTTGGGGGCAATGCTACCATCCCCATTTGACACTTCCGTTCTTCATCTAGGAGAAGTAGGCGATATGGGTGTTGGGACATGGGGAAAGCCAAGCTTGCAGGAATATAGTGAAATTGCCATGCTAGGGGCAATGCCTTTTTAAATCATGCTGTCATAAATTCAGTGGGTGATTGCTGAACTGGTGATGTTTTCCTCCAATAATGCTACTAGGGGAGATGAAGAACACCATGGTTAGCCATAAATACAGGCCTATTGGGTAGGCAGGACAGCGGGTGGAAAGGGAATTTGTGTGCAATTTTTAATACTCCAAGGATGAATGGTAGGTGGTGTGCTACTGTGTGATCCCCACAGGCAGCTGGTCATGAGCAAAAATGCAATAAGCACATAGAGGGAGGGACCATTTCCTTATGCAGTTGGCAGTTTGCTGGGAATCCATATAGGAGGCTAAACCCAGCTTATCTCTTCCAGAGCATTCCTTGGCACAGGAATGAATACTAGAATCCACGAGCTACCAAAAGCACAATGTCTAAGTAGCTGTGTCCCGAAGACCCTTCCCTTCTACAGGCAGGACAGATGGAAAGGACTGGCGTAACCTGAGCCAGTAGGAAAGGCTAGACCTCACAAGTGGTATAGCTTTATAAAGACAACAGGGCAGAAGGAATCAAACTGGAGGCTAGACCTCTTTGGACTTGTTCTTGCCAACGAAAGAATGTAAAGCTAGACATAAAGGGCCAGCAAACAAAATAGCAAGCAAAAGAGTTCTTTAGAAGAGGACAGATTTGAGAAAGGAAATACCCTCATGCTACTTGCTAGTGAAGGCCACATTGGGAGTACTTGGGGGCCTCCATTTTTATGGGTTCTGAGATGTTGGTGAGAGGGACAGCATTTGGTGGATCATTTGAATGACTCTAATTTTTAAAAGTGAAAATGGAAGAAAGAGATTTATTTTATGTAGTTACATTGGCAAGACGGACAAAGAGATCCTCCTCTACCTGTTGTGACAATGTGCTTACGTGACTGTAAGCACACATGGGCACACGGCACACAACAGTTACTGATTTGGGACATGTGCAGTAGGTATAATTTTCTTTTACTTGTGGGGTACCACCAGCCCTGGCTGACAATTCTGACAGAGCTATAGGACCAATAGATCATGTGTTGACATTTCTGAAACCATGAGCCAAGGTCATTCTTTCCTCCATTAATCTATGTTTCGCGGGCATTTCATGACTGACACTCTACTTCCTCTCTCTTGTCATTGTCATTGGAGCTGGGATGGTCACTGAGTGATGAGCACCTTAATGTCACCTTTACACTGATAAAAGCACACTGTCAGACATGCACACAGGATTACACTGGGGATATACTACCGATCTCATCTTGTTGAACGGGGTCAGGGAAGTTATCTGCAAAAGAAAAACCAATAGTAAAAGATGCTATGGACTAAAAATGTATTTCTTCCCCCTTCAGTATTTCTAGGTAGATCCTAAACTTCTATGGGGCCCTATACTTCATGGCTTTATTTGTTAATAACTGGTGCTCACTTTTATTCTTAATGCTTTTGGCCTAAAACTCAAATGTATATTTTTTTAAAAAGTGTATGTATGATATATATGTGTATGTACACACACACACATATACCAACATAGGTGGGCACCCATGTACACGTGCAAAGACCAGAGGAGAACATCCAGTGACTTCTATAGCTTTCTGCCCCATTCCACTGTGACAGGACCTCTTACTGCAACTTGACCTCTCCATTTTCCAGCGAGGCTAGCCAGAAATCAGGTCACAGAGTCTTCCTTTCTGCCTCCCTAGAGCTAGGGTTACAGAAATGTGTGACCTGGCATCCTATGTGACTGCTGAGGATCCCAATGATCCTCGGGCTTGTACAGCAAGCACGCTTACCTACCAAGCCGTCTCTCCAGCTCCTAACATTTGGCATTATGTGCCAGCCTTTGTCTGTCCCCTCTGTTTTCCTTGCCACCTCTTTGTCATTCCCCAAACCTGCTGTGAACTTAAGGAATAGGCTTTCCACCACAGATGCTGGGTATGGCCACAAGGTAACTTCAGTCAGGTCCTCAAAGGTGTCAAGCGTAGATGGTTGGAGATGCTGCGATCTTTGCTTTACACTCTTTAGCTGTTCATCCTTCTAATATTCCTTAATCCTCCCAAGCTTCATGCTTGCCAGCATCATAAGATCCCTATTAGATCTTTTGACTACAGACTCTACTAGCCAGCACCTGTAAGTGCTTTTGTGTGGTCTTGAGAAAATACCTGCCCGTGTGGGAAGCAGAGATTGCCCTGGTTCCTAAGAATGCTGTTTTATCCATTCCACTCACATATATACACTAATCTGACCCATTCATCCATCACGGAAGGAATTTAGAAAATATGGCATAGTTCAAATTATATGTCAAACTCAGATAAATGATGAAGAAAAGAAAACAGATATTTTAAAGAGCTCAACAGGTCATAAGAAGTAAAAGAGGGTAAATCTAGTACCCAGGGTAATGAATTCACTCAGAACTCTGTAGTCAAGTTTGCCTTCTTTGCCTTCTCAGCTTACCTCACGTCTGTCATGTCCCTTCTACCTCCTTCCCACCAAAGGCATGTGCTCCAGACACTGTGGCTACACCCTGGGACAGCTTCCATTTAGTAAACCAAGGCTGAGGCTTTGAAATGTGTATTCATAGAAGGTTGCTACAATGTTCTTGCCATCTCTAAAGCTGTGGTCGCTGTTTCTGGTGAGCTATTGCTTTTACAAGATTTCCCTAGGACCCCCAAAGAATTAAGCATCCTTCCTAAAAACTACTGATTTTCCAGCCTTCCTATAGCAGAGACAGAAGGAGTTGTAGAATTGAGTGTGTTGTGGGATGATAGAGTCATTTACTTTCTACGAAATCACCTTAAATAGTTGACAGCCTATGGTCTGGGGAGAGAGAGGACTCAGTTGGTGAAGTACCTGCCCTGTGAGCATGAGGACCTGAGTTTGGGTCCCCAGCACCTTATAAAAGTGGGGTGGAGTAGTACGTGTCTGTAACCTCACCATTTCTTGGGTCAGCGACAAGTAGATCTTTGAATTCAGTGACAAGCCAGCCCAGGCCGATAAATGAGCTCCAAATTTAGTGAGAGACCCTGCCTCCAAACCTTAGATGGATATGCTAGTGAAAGGCCTTCTCAGGAGAAAGCGCTTGCTGCTCAAGACTGATGATCTGAGTTCGAGCCCCAGGACTGACAGGAAATGAGAGAACAAAATCCTGATGGGTGTCCTCTGACCTATTTATGATCACTATGGCATGAGAATGCCCCAGCGTACACACATATCATCACATATATGACACACACATATGCATATAGACACTAATAAAGAAAATAAAATAAAGGGGAAAGTTATCTAGGAAAAACATCTAAGGGTGGCTACTGGCTGCCACAGGATTGTGCCCACATATGCATGCACACACACACACACACACACACCTGACAGTGTATTAAAGGGCTATATTTTATCTAAGCAGTTTGATGTGTCTAATAGGCTTTTGAGGATGAACATGAGGTATTAACATAATAGCAAAGTAATTACAGCAGTGCCCTCAAATTACTGAGTTCACTGCTCCATACATCCTGTACACCTAGAGTGGTTACCTGATGAAGAACGGCTGTACCCTTGGAAGCAGAACACCACTGTGAGGTGTTTGTCGTGAACTCCATCACGAAGATGGCAAAGCTGAAGCCAGAAATGAGCGGGTACTTCGGCATGACACACAGGAGCACATTGTGGAGGTGTGACTCAAACCCAGGCATCTAATGAGTCCTTTGATTTTGAGGCCAGAATCGCATGCTAAGTGTGACACAATGAAGCACAGTGATGCTCACTTAAAACTAATACTAAGGAGAATGAGCATTATTCTAGCAGCATGGATGGGTGACTTGGTGTTAGTTGGGTGAGTTAAGGGAAAAAAATATATGTTCTGTTTTAGCATATGTTGCCAAGCAATATAAGTAATTATTAACATTTCTCCATCTAATACAATTGCATCCAACCATTTCAGGAGTGATTTATCTTACCTCTGTTTCTAGAAATACAAAACTAAAACATAATACATGTTGCGATTTACCTTGGAACTGTTGACAGTATATTACAGTGGGTACTGTGAGATTCCTGGTAGAACGGAAACAATGTAGATGCCAGCATAGTACACCAAACACACTCTTCCACACCCTGTGATGAGTATCTGCCTGGAGCACACCCATTTATGTACCCTTATTTACTACAGCAAAGACTAAAACTTAATAACAAACACTAGTATTCAGTGTTGGCATCATACTACATAATCATGCTATATAAATCTGTAAATTAGGAATATCGAGACTTAAAATACATGTGGTTATTTAGCATATCATTTTATTGCTATGTTCAGCACTGTGGTGCAATCAGTACATCGTTGAATGGTTAATACTTGATGGAAAAGATCGCTGACAGCACAGGAATTTCTCTCAGCATCAAAGATAGGAAAGAGCCCGGATTACTCCTGTGTATGATTTTCAAGGTTTATTGACACATGGTGAATTAACTGTGTTGCAGCTTATGGTTCTGCTTTTGGGAAACCCTGCTAGCCACGCCAAGGGTATGACCAGTATAGACTGATGTAGTCTGGATTCACACTTCTTTTTTAGGGGAGAGAGATGGCTTCCAAGATAGGGTTTCTCTGTGAAACAGTCTTGGCTGTTCTGGAACTAGCTCTTGTAGACCAGGCTGCCTTGAACCCACAGAGATCCCCGTCTCTGCCTCTGCCTCCTGAGTACTGGGATTGAAGGCATGTGCCACCACTGCCCAGCTGGATTCATGCTTCTATTGTCACTGCTTCCATCACAGGTGCCCTTAACATAGGAGACACATCGTTCTCTTGGATCTAGGCTCTGGTAAAATGATTGTCAGGAAAATTACACCAAGTATAGTAGTCCTCCTGTTTCTGGGGCCCTTGAGTGTGGGGTTGATGTACCACATTATGGCGTAGCAACAACACAGATCTCTCTGCGGAAACACTGCATGGAAACCAGAAGCTGGTGCCAGCAGTTCAGGCAGCGCAGTAGAGCATTTGTTGGTTGGAAATGCGCTTGCCTGAGTCCTGACAACACAGGGTATGGGGAGAGTATCAGGGCAAGGGCTGGACGGGTGGCAGGTGTAAATGAACAAAAGCTCTTGGGTCTACTCTTCTGGCTCAGCTTCTGTCTTTGTCCACCACAGCCTGTCTGCCATTATCTCCAGCCATACGCCCATCGTCTGCAGCACGCATCTTCTCAGAGGTGATGTCTACGCCCAGTCCCTGACTTTCTGCACTTGTGGCAATACTATCCCACTGCTCATGCCATAGAGACAGCTCTTCTTGATCATTCTGCTTGCCGAGTCCCTTGTTGGATTGAGGGTCTGCTCCTCTTCCAACGCTCTTCTCTGGACTGAGACTGCAGCAGTGAAATTCAGACCAAACCTCCTGCTGAACTTTCTCTGCCTGTATTCACTTAGGGAGAGACAAACTGGGGAGAATAATCCTGAAATAACTGCCATGGAAAATGTGAAGCAGGGAAGATAAAAATACCCTTATAAATGTAGGTCAGGAAAGGTCACCTACCAAGGTAAGACTGGAAGTGTGTGAGGAAGTGATGTGCACAGGTATCTGGGGTGAAATAGTGCCTTGCACAGAGGTGACAACTGCAAAGGCCCTGGCCGAGGTTAAAGCTGCTCTGCATGTTTGAAGAGCAGGGAGGACATTCTGCTTAAGTGCAAGGAAGAGGTAAGTGTTAGGGACACAGCATTAACAGACATGGTGCAGTCAGTGTTAGGAACACATTTGGTAAAATGGATTGAGAGTTGTCCTTGTGACATGGTGGATTGGAGAAAGTTATTTACTGGCAAATTTGATAAAAGTAATGCCCACTTGGTTGGCAATGCTTTTGGAGCAGACAACATGAGAGACCTCCTGGGCCATTCGCAGGACTGGGCCATTCACAGGACTGTGATGACCCGCAATGCCACAAGGCATAGTATGACTCAACCCTATTACCTTTATGTCACAGCAAAGGGTAATTCCATTCTTCTATTCAGAGCTGTATCGAGGTGTATTTATAAACACGTATTCTGTACTGTCAATACTAAATTACATACACGGTGACATAGTTGGCTTCTTTTTGCCATTTCTCAGAATTATATTGGAGTATCATGGGTCATAGGGCACTAGTTTTGTTGAAAGCTATATCATTGCTGGGCACACACCTTTAATCCCAGCACTCAGGAGGCAGAGGCAGGTAGATTTCTTTGAGTTCGAGGCCAGCCTGGTCTACTAGAGCTAGTTCCAAGGACAGGCTCCAAAGCCTGAGAAATCCTGCCTCAAAAAAAAGTTACATAGCCATTGCCTAGTATTCAATATAATGAGTTTTTATTTGTATGAAAGACAAATGCATTTATTAACTGATTAGTGCATAGAAGTGAACAGTACAGATAACCACCATTGTTTGACTCCATGGTGGTCACCTTTTTGCAGGCAGGTATTGCTCTATTGAGACCAGAGCTGGAGGCACAGTCACCTTAAGGAACATGTCAGTGTGGTGCTGTTATTCCCTTCAACCATGGAAGTCTTTCAGAAAGAGATGAGTGTACATTGGGATTGTTTTGTTGTTGTTTTGAAAGTTTAAGCAGGCTCCAGATGGCTTTGAGATAGCCATCCCACATAGCAAGACATTTTTACCTAGGAGAGGAAATTATTCCACCTTATTTGGTTACCACGATCCAGTGGATCTGTTTTTCTGTTTGAGAGCCAAAATTTCAGGAAAGGTTATGGTTCTGGGTAGTTTCATGTCCTGTAATATCTAAGATCTGGTTTCGCCTCTTATTTACGGGCAAAGCCAGAAGCCAAATGCAGAAGAAATGAGCTTCATCGTCTTTCATGGTCATTCTTTATGTCCTTCTCAGCCTTTTCAGAAGAATTTCCTGGGATTTATGAGTTCTTTATTTCTGCCCTTAAATAGTTCAGTGCTAGACTATTACGAGAGATTGTGTTCTCCTCCAAAGTATGATTTCTATTGAAGCCGAATTCAACAAACCCAGGGTTCTATGTAATGAAATCTCCCCAATGTAGATGATAGTTTGATTTACTTCTGTAAATATTTTTGGGATTTGAGTGGAACATCTAAACTATTGTTAACTATTTGTCTTGAGTCTGCTTTGGGGCACATTCTCTGCCAACAGCATCCTTATTAGTTCCTGGAATAGGTGACATTTTTCAAACCATGATTTTTTTTCATTTTTAATCTGTGTTCTCAGCTCATAAAATGACAAATTCCAAACAAGGTGATTATGATTTTAATATACTTTATTTAAAAAGTACACAGTTTTAAATTGGTTTCCATGGTTTTCGAGCAGAAGGGACACTGCCTATCCAGTACAGCCCCATGTCTGAGGAAGGGTGATCACATGGCAAACTCACATTGGCATGACTGGCAAAGTAAAAAGATAACTTTTCGTCAATGTATCTGCAAGAGTTCCTATCACGCACAGTTTGAAATCATGAGATGCTGATGGCTGGCCTATGCTTATGTCTCTATGTCGCACCATATTTGGGTTCACAGTTTATCCATGATTTATAGCATGCCAAAAGAACATCTTGGTAGTCAGTGTCACCTCAAGGAGAGACTCGAAACCAGAGGGAGCAGCAGCAGGACTGCCTGGGCCTGGAGACTCGACGCGCCCCCACACTCTCTTGCGTTCTCCTGCGGGGAAAGCAGGGGCTGGTTAGAGCAGAGACGGGTTCCAGGACTTTAGGCTTTGCTGTTTCCATACTGATGAGGATTCTGGAATCTTCGGACTCAGTGATGGAAGGATACAGATTTGTCTAAATCCCATCCAGCTAAAGTTCCAAATCCCTAACTGCAGTTGTCAACGTGCATACATTCTGAACTACTCTTTGGAAATTATGCTACTTTCTTAAAGGTTTATTTTTTTCTTATGTGTAGGTCAGGGGCTGTGACTATGGAGTGCTGAGCCTGTAGAATCCAGAAGAGGGCATCAAATCAACTGGACTCACAAGCAATTGTGAGCAACTTGAAGTAGGTGCTGGGAACCTAACTGGGGTCCTCCACAAGAGCAATATGTGTTCTTAACCACTGAGCTACATCTCGAAGGCCAGCTTTGAGAAAATTATGTAGAACCACTGAAGGTGGCTCTCAACCTTGCTAATGCTGCGACCCTTTAATACAATTCCTCATGCTGTGCTGACCCCAACTGTTAAATTCTTTTCATTGCTACTTTATAACGTAATTTTGCTACTGTTATGAATCATAATGTAAATCTTTTTGGAAAGAGGTTTGATGAGGGGTTGTGACCCACAAGCTGAGACCTACTGATATAGTGCATTCAAGAGGTAAAGGGCTGCTGCTGCAGGCATCCATCGTTACAGGCATCCGCCTCTGCAGGCATCGCCACTGCAGGCATCGCAGCTGCAGGTATCTTTTGTGGTCTTACAAAAACATGAGAGGGTGAAACACTAGTGCTGAGGGACACAGTCAGCTCAGAAACTGCTTCTCGGGTCATTTTTCTTTTTATTTTGGGGAGAGAGACCCTGTTTCAGAAAAATCATTTTATGTGTTCCTTTCTCTTAAACACAGGCAGAAATGTTGCCAACTCCATTATTCTCCTATTCTGTTTGGCTATTTTCTTACTAATGGGTGTTCACTTTATCATCTATTCTATACTTTTCCAAAAGCCACCAGATGTTAAGACTCTACCATCCAGTGTGATTTGCCTCTGCCTGTGGGAAAGGTACTCAAGAGGAAGGCTGTAAAACTTGAGACTGCTGTGCCTCTGAATTAGACCTATCTGTCTCTTCACTTTGTATTATTTTAATAACCTTGGGCTATTACTAATTATCAACATCATTTGAACTTCTTTAACAATGTTCCTGATTTTGTTAGATTTTTCCCTAGGTATGTAAAGCTACTTGAATAGTTGAATGCGTCTGTTTTTGTTCCACAGCTTCTAGTCTTATATAATGAAGCATCTCATTAATTCCTAGGATGTTATCCATGAGACTACTATTTTGCCATGTAAGACTAATCCATATATTCTTTTTTGAATTAACTATTTCCTTATACAACTACTTTCTAGGTTATACTGACCCCCAACTTCAGAATTCTAGAAAAAAAAGAAACTACAGAATTTTATGTTTATCTTATATCCAGCTACCGAAGAAAATCTTCTTGTTGACTCTAGTAACTTTTACTTTAATTACTCAGAAATGGATTTTTACTTTGTACCTAAGTCTGGCCTTGAACTTGCTTTCTTCACACCTTGGACTCTCAAATGCTTTCTTATAGGTGAGGCTAACACACCCAGCCCAATTCCTGGTTTTAATTCAAATTGTTTATATTTTCAGAGTTGCATGTGACTAGGATCACTTAAATATTAAAAAGGTTTTCAGCATATATATAATATGTACAAAATGTTGCTTTAATTTCCATTTTGACTATAGATGCAAATATTCTCCATAAACTCTAATTCATTATAGTCAAAATACTGACAGTACTTAAAATAGGTAGTATACTGACTTTTAACACCTTAAGAACTAGATAGCCTACAGTACATCAAAATTATGTGTTATTTGAAAGTACACAGATAGGAAGACACCTGAGGTGACATTTTCAACAGTAGGTGTTCAATCTCTCTCTAGTTATAGATCTGGGCAAGCTTTCTGCTTTGGGTAGGGTAGAAGCGGGGTTCATTTATGAGCTTATTCTTCTTGTTTTAAAATGTTGTCACCGATACAACTGCAGAATGTATGCAGACTCACCTTTGTCAGGAGTGGGCTTAATTCTACACTCACGGACAGAGGTGTGGCAATTTAGGGGTTTGGATGCAGGTGCATCTAACCTGCTGTTCACACACTCCCAGGAGAGCAATGAATGCAGGCCAACAGGTTTGTAGAGGACAATATCATACTGAAGCTGGACGACCCTGGTTGCCATTTAGCATTCCTCTCCATCAGTGACAACGACCTGATACTAAGTCGCTACTTTTCTTTAAATAGATATCTTGTAAACAAAAAGTTATCTGAAGTAATCCATGGAAGTAACTTTACCTTCCATTTAAAATAAATAAACCATGATGGTCAGAGCCACCTTGCATATGATAAAATCATCACTCATAGAGAGTTAGAAAAAGATCTTAGAATATATATATTATATATACACGACAAAGGAAGAGGCCACCAAGTAGAGATGGCCTGAATACCTCGATCTATTGGCTGTCATGTGTTCCTCTTTTAGCTTTCTGAAAGGAAATATTTTCTCATGAGTCAAGTTTCAGCTGTAGTTCCTGGTCATCATGAGGTAGTCATTGTGAATCTGATGGGAAAAAGAATTGAAATGGTTCTCAGACTTGCCTCAGGATGGAAGCCGTGGCAGGATTCCGGACGCCGTCTGATCTTCTGAGCCTTTAAACGTTCGCACTTAAGGGATTCATTATGTTGACTGTAGTTAAGGCATGTTTCCGACGGCTGCTTCTCTCACTCTGAATTTCAGGGGTCAAAACTTGGCACTACATAGCTTAAGCACTTTTCTCCATACGCAGGTAAAGGATGTAACCCCTCCCTCTTTGGCACGTCTCCCTCAAGTTTCCTTCCTGTTGTTTCCCCTTTACCAGTTGCAGCTGCAGCGGCTGGACCCACACACAAAAAGGATATACCTGATTTCAATGGGCACCATGGTGATGGGAGCCACAGACTCACAGAGACAGCTGCTGTCCACCACCACCATGAACAGATTGCTGCTTGGGATTTGTTGGATTACAAAGGACCTGTGGGAACAAGTAACAAGACAGTGAGAGGTCACTTACCGTCTGTCTTCATTTCATTTCTGTTGCTTTGATAAAATCCTCTGACAACAGAACTTAGGAAGAAAGGGTTTATTTTAGTTCCCAGTTTCAGGTTATAGTTCATCATTGTAGGGAAGTCACAGCTCAGGAGCTTGGCACAGCTGGTCACAGGGCATCCATGAATAGGAACACGATACAGTGAATCCAGGCAGTCTCATGATCAACTCATTTTCTCTACCCTTGTATCGTTTAAGATCCCTTGCCTGGGGAATACTGTCTTCCACAGTGGGTAGCTCATTCTCCTCAATTCACATAAACAAAATGAGTTGGCCGACTTGATAAAGACAACCATGCATTGAGATTCTCTTCCCAGATGATCCTAGATTGTGTTCACTTGACAATTAAAATTAACCACCACACCATCTCTCAAATGAAAAGATATATAGGAATACTTCTCCCCCGTGGGAACAACTTTAATATTTTATGGAACCAGATCCAGAGACAACCTTTCTAGGAAGTTGCTCCCCTCAATTGAGGTGCTTTAACCAAAAATGCTAAGCTGGAATAAGAAAGCAACAGCTGTATTCTCTTGAAGTTAGTATCATTCCTCTGGAGAAACTGAGGTTTTAAGTAGAGAAATCAGTCAGAACTGGGTAAGTCACATCAGTCCATATCTGACTTCATTCTATAGAATTAGGTCTCAGGACGATCCTCACAATGGAACTCGAGCAAGCTATCTCCTGTTTCTCTGCCAAGGGTGTCCGGTTTGCTAAGAAAATGTCCAGGGCACAAAGCATCATCTTATACTATGATTTTCTTCTGGCAGAGCTTTTCTCCTTTCCTCTGACCTCGGTGTGCCATGCTGAGAATTCCCATTCCTGTACCACGTTGTCCTCTATCTAACCAGGAGAGAGGAGGGTGTTATCAGTGAAACTGATTCTAGACACAGAAGAGGTCTAGAATCCATGCTAATTCCAGATCTAAGACTAGATCTGTAATTCTAGCCTTTGAGATCCACCAGTCCAGCCAGTCCGGGTGTAGTGAGCTTGATGGTGTCGCCATCGTGGAACTGGAGTGATCTGAAGAAGCTGCTTGTATTAAAGATTGTGCTGACTACTTATCTCCGATGGCTAGAGCACTGCTGGAGTGTACAAAGATTTGGGATGCTGTAGGGGCTGAGCTAAAATGTTCTTGGTCCATCTTAGTCCCTTTAATAACCTTAACTTTGTATGGATCTTATCATCCTTGGGAGTGTTGATCTTAACATCCTTGTATTAGAGACGCTCTTTGGGAATAATCTCATGAGAGCCCTAACCTCCACCAACACCAAAGCTAAGAATGCTAAAATCACATCAGAAAGCTTGCTTTCTTTAACAGCGTACCTCCCTAAGGCCCCCACTAAGGTATTTGGAAAATGGATTTATTTAATATTTTGTTTAGTTAAGTGACCACAAAAGTTGATGTAACTTCCTCCATGGTGGAATATGTCATTCAGGGTGACTTGAATATGTGTTTTGGGGCCATGGTCATTCATAGTTGGCTTAGAATAAATTATCTTCTCATTTCTATTAAAGCATTCACATTATTTAATATCAACAGTTTTAGTGGCTACATGGATCCCCAGAGAGTATCTACTTTTGCCAAGAGAGTCATTTGGATCGCTGCCATGCACTAGTTTGTCCTGTCAATGTCCCCAACCCCAGCACACAATGCCTCTTCAAGAAGATATGGTGAGGCGAGTATCCTGCTTTTGGTTGACAAGTCAACCAAAACTTATTCTGAGTTCATTGCTATGTTTGGGTGTCCTCTTACAAAACATTTGTTTGAACTTTAGTGTATTATCAGTTGGCTTTTTAAAAAATATAGCTCGTCCATTATCTGTATTTGTAGTTTAATTTGTCTTTCTCCCAATCATTCAAATTTCCTGTTTTTAGTATAGAATTATTATGAGTACCTAATTCTGAAGATGTCAGGATAAGGTGGTTCTTGTACCCTCTGGCTTGAAAGGGTGTGGTTAAGAGACTAACTGAATGCTATGCGTGTGCTCCTCAGTCTACACTATGATATCAAGTTTCCCAAATAACTTTATGCCTGGGTCAGAGGGAATGCTATTGGATTATACAGGAAGACACACATAAGGGTTCTGGAACTCTGCCACCTTCATAGACATGGAGGATAAACCCAAGCCACAGAGGGAGGAACTAATTTCCGGGTAAAATCAGAGGAAGGGAAAGAACTCCCTCAGCAGAGCATAAACTGATCAAGACTCCCAGCCCATGGGGGGTTTTACACAGGGGAAGCCTTTGTGGAAACAGAAATTCATGGAAGGAGAAATATTTGG
>LOJH01022855.1:0-19332 GCA_001685095.1 Ellobius talpinus
CCTCTCTCTCGTTTTTTTTGAGATAGGGTTTCTCTGTATAGCCTTGAAGCCTGTCCTGGAATTCGCTCTGTAGACCAGGCTGGCCTTGAACTCATAGAGATCCACCTGCCTCTGCTTCCTGAGTGCTGGGATTAAAGGCGTGCATCACCACCGCCTGGCAATTCCCATTCATCTTATGCAAAACCAAACACACAAATACATTTCTCCATCAATCTCCACAACAGAAAAAGAACTGTGCCTGGAGGAAAAGGGCCTATGTGAGCCCTGATGACGTCAGCATTACATCACTGGATTAGATTCATTTTTCCTAGTTATAGTGATCTGAATCTGTGATGTGTTCCTTCCACACAACCACTATTCCAAACAGGTTTGCAGATGCTTTCTTCCCAAGGAAAGAAATCTGCATCAAATCTTGGTGACATGAGATACTGCAGTCCCAGTTCCATAAACACCGAGGCTTCTCAGGTGCACCCTTGGTGTTCTCCATGCTGCAGATTCTAGGATCAGCGGAAGACTGGGGAATAAAAACAACATAAAAGCAGAGAATGAAGGAGGGCAGTAAAGTCTATTTCCAGAATATTGGTCATAAAATAAAACCACCCACTCCTGCAGTTGTGTGGGTGCCCTTTGTAGCAAGGTAAGGTAACTCTAAAATAACTGGAACTCTAAAGAACTAGCCAGGGCCCAGTCCAGTAAAGACGACGCAAACTGACCCTAGACACAAGGTGTAACTAAAGGTAAGAGAGACACTATCTTTCTGACAACAAAGCACGAACCCAGGCTTTGCTCTTTACCTTGCTCGTCAAAAGATCACTCGTCCTGCGATGTGACTTTAGCATAGCTCAGAGGTAGATTCAGACCAACAACTGGCCCCACAATGCTCAGCCATGATGTGATGTAGTTGACATTTCTAGAAAAGAAGTGAGGCATAGGTAATATAAATGCCATTTTCATAGTTTCAGAAGGAGAACCAGAGAGTGGCCAAAAGGATGAGAAATGAGACCTTCCCCCAGACGTGGGCTTGCCTGGAATCCTAGAATCCCTGTGTCAGTCACATGGTGTAAATTGGACTTGTGATCCTGAGTATAGGAATATCTCTCACCAAGGTAGCTGAAGGGCAAGACAGAACTGTGGCCTCTGTTTCCTCATGATGGCCCAACACTTTCATTTGAACGTAAGCAGTTGTTGAGCTGGCTGAATGCGGAAGCTAAAACAGTGGTGCTGAGCTAAAAATGCTGTATTCCAGTCCCAGGCCTGCCCCAAACTAGCTGTGCAACTTCAGCAGACTCACCTAGCACCTCTATGCTTTAGCTTTCTTGTCTGAGAACTAAGTTAAGCAGTGGTATTTAGTTACTGGGATGTTAGAAAAGCCCAATGTGTTCATACATCTAAAACGCAGGACACTTAGCACATGGCCAAAATCAATGTGATCACCATTACTGCTAGAAAGAATATTTCTTATTTTAGCCTGGCTTTTAGAGTTGTGTGAAGAGATTTATACTTTTAAAGTCAGAGTAGAGTACAATGTGTCTTGAAGGTGTTTCTTACCTATTGATTTTCTGTGAATTTTTCAGCACAGCAGTCATGAATTCGTTTGTCTTGCAGGGATGTAGAACAAAAAATGGTTGCCCAAGTATTGGATGCTCCTGCAACAATTCAAGCTGTCACTGAACTACTTCAAAAAGTTAAACAATCTGCTTTACTTTTTACTTGTTTAGAATTTGTTCACCATTTCTCTCTCTCTCTCCCTCACCCTGTGTCCACACACACATAATACACATGCACGTATGCCTGTTTGCACACAAGTACATGTGTACATGCACACATGTGGCCATGTGGCAATCTGAGGATAACTTGCAGGAGTTGTTCCTCTCCTTTTGCCATTGGGGTCCTGGGCTTGACCTCCCATCATCAAGCTTGGTTGCAAGTGCTTTTACCCACTTCGGTGGTTTGATTGAGAATGGACACCTTAGGGTCATATATTTGAATGCTTGTCCATCATGGAGTGGCACTATTTGAGAAGGATTAGAAGGGTTGGATTAGGAGGTTTGGCCTTGTGGAGAAAGTGTGTTACAAGGAGTGGGCTTTGAGGTTTCAAATCCTGCCAGGCACAAGTTCTCTCTTGGCTTGAGGATCGTGATGGGTTTCATCTATTGCATGCATGACACCATGCTCACCACCATGATGATAATGACTAAACCTCTGAAACTATAAGCAAGCCCCCCAGTTAAATGCTTTCTTTTGTAACAGTTTCTGTGGTCATGGTGTCTCTTCACAGTGACTAATACATCTACTAAGCCATATCATCAGCTCTGCTCTTTTAAGATAAACATTGATCTTACATTCCAAGTCACTGATTAACATTCAGGTTGACTTTCTACTCTGAAACACAATTATAGTCCAAAAATGCCAAAGGCTGTGAAAAGGAGCTATTCACTGATTTACTGTCAAACACAGTGGGGCACACATGCCATTTACATGCTATAAATTAGATGAATTTCTTTGGTTCTGTCTTGGTTAGCCATGTTTCTCTTTGGATTATAATTATTCTTTAATTTTTCTTCAGTGATATACAGGAACACCAGTAACTTGACAATCAGAATGAAGCATTTCTCTTACCTCTTTGTTAGTAAAGGAACCAAAGCCATTTACATAAATATGTACACACACATTAGTTTTCCTGAAGGACTTCTTACTAACTCATGCAGAACTGTTTCATTATATAGTTGAGGGTTTGCCTCTTAGAGGAGTATAGCCTACATTTTACAAGACCTCAAAAGAACAACCCAGGAGACTCACAGACACAGTTCAGTTCAGAGAACTGTTTTGAAAGGGAAACAATAGGATAAGAAGGGTTAAATTGGGATGGGCATGGGCGAGCAGGGTAAAGGAGGAATATGAGGAGGGATAAAACTAATACTAATGATCTTTTGAAAAAACCATATGGAGACCTACTACTACAGAAACTTTGTAATATTACATAATTATACACATATAAAAAGAGGTTTAATTGTGCTACCCTACAATGGGAGGACAATACCCCAAACAGATGTCCTATGCTATTTAACTGTCAACAGAAAAGCTTCTCCTTACAGTAGATGGCAACTAACACAGAAACTCCCAACCAATCAACAGAGAACAAAATACTGTGGAGTGCTCAGCCAAAAATCAGAAATCCATATCACACCTCTCCCTCAGGACTCAGGGATCTTTGTTCAGAGGAGCAGAAGGAGTGTAAGAGTCAGAGGTGGTGGCTAACATCAGGTAACAGTGTTTTCCAGACCCTAGAGGGCAGATGCATATGAACTCACAGTGGTTGTGACAGAGGCACACAACCAGCACAAGCTCCAGGTAGACAAATTCCAGCAGAGAGAGGAAAAGTACATATGTAATATGATAAGCTCAGGCGCCACGGCATGTGATAGCTACTGGAGGAAGGAGAGTCACTTAAATATGTGACCCTGACGGGCTGACCACACACTAGGAAAGGCGTCTGTCCCAAGACCAGCCAGGCCACACAAACTGGACTTGATGGGGAAAAAAGAAATAATCTCAAAGTTGGATGAGAAGGGCTGGGGTGGTGATAAGGGGGAGGAGATGGGGTGGAGACGATAAAAATACATTCATGAAATTCTTTTTGTTGTTGTTTTTGAGACAGGGTTTCTCTGTATAGACCAGGCTGGCCTTGAACTCAGAGATCTACCTGCATCTGCCTCCCAAGGGCTGGAACTAAAGGCATGTGCCACCACTCCTAGCTCATTTATGAAATTCCTAAAGAATTAATAAAAATACTGCAAAAAAGGGAAAGAAATAACCATGGGGGGGAACCTTCAACTGTGGCAAAATAAGCCAGCAACTCCTCTCTTCCCAAAGTAAGTACAAACCTGAGGAAACTGGGCAAGCATCAGGCCACACAGACTCTGTCCGGGGACTAGAAACCAACAACTGAAGGCAAATAAAAATTTTGGGAAGTATAATTTATGATTAAACTCAATGATTTCAAACCAGAAACAGAAGAAGGCTTGCTTAGAAACATTTCCTTTCCCCTGCACCAGCCCCTGGCTCCCCTCTCTGGTCCTAAGAGGTAGCAGCTGTGTTGCCAACGGCTCGGACTTGATCTCTGTCCACTGTCCAGAAGCAATGTCGAGAGAAATCACAAATCAGACCTAAAGAAGAGGCGCCACAGCTCTGAGGCTGCACTTCCGGTTGAGGTGAGCAGCTGGTAAGGCACACATTTTAAGGGAAGGATCCTGGACAGGAGGCAGCTGCAGGAGGGAAGGAAGGCTCGCAGGCAACTCTGCTGAAGGAATGACACAACGCAGGAGAGACACAGGGCTGCCAGGAAATGAAAGCCATGACCGGCTTGAACGGTGGGTGTCTAAAGTCTGAGTGGGCTTCACCCGCATCCTAGTCAGCGGCAAAAGAGGGAAGCCCTATGGGCTCAATGCGTTTGAACACAATCTCAATCAACCTGTGAACTCTTTAGATGCAGCTGGGCCACCCTGGGAAAGACAGGCTAAAAATGTTAAATGAGAATAAAAATCCAGACACAGGGACAGACCCATGTGTATAACTTCACCCTTTTCAGAGACTGAGGAAGGAGGAACATGAGGCCCACCAGTCTGAGAAGCACAGTGAGACCCTGTCTCAAAATAAAGCAAAACCAAATTAGCAACAACGAAAACAAGAGACATCTCAGACCGAGGTTACACTTAGAGGGGAGACACATTCTGAAGATGAAACACAGCGAAGTAACTAAAACAAGCAGGAGCAACAGCAACAATAGCAAAAAGACAGCCCTCAGAGGAAGGTACTAGAATCCTAGGTTGCTGTACGATTCTGTCCAACATGTCGAGCTTTCAAAGAAATTTATGCCAATACATAAAGGAAACACATAGGGCAATGCATTTAAAAATAAAAATGGACTCTGGGTGGGCCAAAATGGTGGCTTTACCAAGAATTCATATTATATCGATATGTTTAAAGATTTAAAATATGTTTACAAACCCCAGGTAGAAGTCAGTGAAATGCCAGGCAGAGATGTTCTATGCAAGTTCACCACCTGATGTGAGATGAGAGGAGAAAGAATCAGTGGATTTGAAGATATGTTAAAAGAAATACTCACTTTGAAAAAGAAGAGGAAGGAAAGTACGGAGAAAAGGAGCCTTACATACTTGGAGGGTAGCCACGACTGCAGCAGCGCACATGTAATAGGAATCTGAGGAGTGGAGACAGGAGTAGACAGAACAGCCTGAAAATTCACAAACTTAGATGACCGATAGAACAAAAACATACACTGCCAAATGGCTGAGAGTCCAAAACTAGGAGAAACTCTTCAACATTCCTCACATAAAGAGGAATGATCAAAACCAGGTAGTCTGTCTGTAGGCCTTCTCCTGTCTCTCTGTTCCCCAAGACTGAATCCCCCAGTCTCTCCTCTCGTGATGCAAGAGAACACCAGCTACAGCCTCCCATCCTGCTGCCCACATCTCCCGTGGATCCCACAGAGCACCTCCTTCTAACCGTCCTCTCCCCACTTGCGGCTGCATCCCAGCCCCCACCCCAGCAGACACACCCCGCTAACCCAGAGTTAACTATGTAAGACAACCTCTCTCTGTTCTTCCAGATCCAATCCCCCAGTCTCATTCCTAGCTCTGCAGCACAACACCCATGGCAGCCTTCCCTGGCCCCATCTCCTGTGGATCCCACAGATCTTCCCCTTCTAACTTCCCTCCCTCAACTCATGGCTTTTTCTCAGGCCCCAACCCCAGCGGGCACTCACTGCTCACCCAAGGGCTGCTCCTCCTAGGTCAACAAGTAAGCTGAAGGCAGACACACACCTCTCCTATTGAGATCTAATGCCCGAGTTTCATCCCCAGCTCTGTAGCAGGAAACCTGCTGGGGTCTTCCCTCTCTGACCTCATCCCTAACAGATCACACAGACCTTCTCTTCCAACCTTCCTTCCTCCAGTTCATCCCAGTCTCCCAGCCTGCAACAGCAGCAGGCCTTGCCTGTGACCACAGCAGCTGAGCAGGTCAAGAAAAGAGGCCATCACAGTCATCACTCTCCGAAAACCCAGAGAGGAAACAGAAACCAGGAGCAAAACATCCACTCAACAAAGACAAACCCAGAAATCAGCACCTAGACATGGAATCATCTGAACTCAGATGCTTAGGTGCCAGTATAAAAACACAATCAACAACAGCCAGGGCAATATGTCTCCATTATAGCCCACTTATTCTACCACAGCAGGCTCTGCGTATTCCAACATAACTGAAGGAAAGAAACCTTAAAATTAACTATATAAGGATGGTATAGAGGTCCTTAAAGAGGAAATGAATAAATCTCTTAAAGAATTACAAGGAAACACAAACCAACAGTTGAAGAAAATGACTGAAACTGTTTAAGATCTGAAAATGGATATAGAAACAATAAAGAAAATAGAAGCTGGAGGATTCTGAAAAGGAAAAGGTTAGAAATTTGAATAGGAACTACAGAGACAAGCTTCATCAAAAGAATACAGGAGCTGTAAGAGAAAAGAAGATACGATAGAATAAAGGGATACATCAGTCAAAGAGAGCGTTAATGCAAAAAACCCCTCAAACAAACAAACACACACACAAAACCCCAACTCCTGACACAAAGTCTCCAGAAAATCTGGGACACTATGAAAAGACCAAACCTAAGAATAATAGGAATAGAGGAAGAAGAAGTCCAGCTTAAAGTCCCAGAAAAATTCTTCAACAAAATCATTGAAGAAAAATTTCGTAACCTGAAGAAGGAGATGCCTATAAAGGTACAAGAAGCACACAGAAACACCAGACAGATTGGACTAGAAAATAAACTATCCTTGCCACATAATAATCAAAACAACAAACATACAAAAGAAAGATAGAATATTAAAAGGCACATGGGAAAAAGCCAAGTAACATATAAAGATGGACTTATTAGAATTACACCTGACCTCTCAATGAAGATTCTAAAAGCCAGAAAGGCCTGGACAGATCTGCTGCCGACTCTAAGAGTTCACGGATGCCAGCCCAGACTACTATATACAGCAAAACTTTCAATCACCATAGATGGAGAAAAGATGTTCCACTATAAAGGCAAATTTAAGCAGTATCAAGCTATAAATCTATCCCTACAAAAGGTGCTCAAAGGAAACCTCCAACCTAAGGAGGTTAACTAGACCCATGAAAACACAGGAAATAAATCATCTCACACTAAGAAGGGAAGAAAACACACACACACACACACACACACCACCACCACCACCACCACCACCACCAGCAACATAACAGGAATCAACAATCATTGGCCACTGTTATCTCCTAACATCAATGGTCTTGATTACCCAATAAAAAGACACAGACTAACAGAAAGAATGAGAAAACAGGATCCATCCTTATGCTACATCCAAGAAACATATACCTCAACATCAAGGATAGACATTGCCTCACATTAAAAGGTTGTAAAAAGATATTCCAAGCAAACGGACCTAAGAAGCAAGCTGGTGTAGCCACTTTAATACCTAACAAAACAGACTCAAACTAAACCTAATCAAAAGAGATGGGGAAAGACATTATTACGTACTCATCAAAGGAAAAATCCACCAAGAGGATATTGCAATTCTTAATGTCTATGCACCCAAGTTTGAAAAAAACATCACTACAGCTTAAATCAAATACTGACCCTCCTGCACTGATAGTGGCTGACTTTAATACCCCAAGTCTCACTTGCATTTCTGGTTCCTGATCATTGTCCCACATTTTCCGCTTCTATAATTCCCTCGGTTTGTGTTTTCTTTATTGTGTCTATTTCAGTTTTCAAATCTTTCATCTGTTTGTTAGCTTTTTCTTGGTTTTCTGTAAGGGACTTGCTGATTTCTTCCAATACTTTGTTTGTCTTTTCCTCCATTTCTTTGCGGGAATTTTTCATTTCCCCTTTAAGGGCCTCAAACATTCTCTCCTAAAGTTATTTTTTAGGTCATTTTCTTCTGCTTCATCTATATTGGGGTGTTTAAGTCTTGCTGTTGTAGAGCCACTAGTTTTTGTTGGTGTCGTGTTGCTCTTTGTGCTGTTGAGTGTGTTCTTACCTTGTCTACCCATCTTTTCTTCTGATTGGTGTAATTGTGTCTCTGGTGATAAATCTTCCAGGTGCCAGTGGACCCAAGGCTCAGATGGTTACTCCTCATGGTGCATCGGGTGCCACGGGAACCGTGGAGGTCACTTGGCATATCTGGAGGTGGCTTGGTGCTCCTGGGGATAGCTCTGCAATCCTAGTTCAGGCCTGCTCCTGCTGAGGTCACTTGCTTGGGCCTGCTCCTGCTGAGGTCACTGGCTTCCTGTGGAGGTTGTTGGCTGGGGCCTGTTCCTGAGGATGTCCCTGGTTTGGGCCCAGGTCCTGCTAAGGTCTTTGGCTTGGGCCTGCTCCCTCAGCTGTTGCTCCCTCTACTTGCTCCTGCAGAGGTCGCTGTCTCTGCCTGTTTTAAATTTTAAATTAGGATGAATTGCTGTTTGTGTCCCAGTGTGTGGGTATATGCTGTGAGTGCAGGTGCCTGCAGAGGCCAAGGGCATTGGATCCTCTGGAACTGGAGTTAAGGGGGCTGTGAGCCACTATGTGAATGTTGGGAATCAAACCTAGGTCCTCTGGAAGAGCAGCCAGTGCTCTTAACCACAGAGCCATTTCTCCAAACCCGCTCATGGAGGTGGCAATGCTATAGAAGTCACAAAATTCAGTTTGTATAGTGATCTCAGCCAAATATTTTCAGTCAATCATGTCCTCTAACAATGCTAGCCATGGGCATCAGAGGACATCAGGGTAGGAGGTACAGCAGCCACCTGCAGAGCAAAGGACATTCTTTATATTTATAGACATTAAAGGGTAGAGGCCTCTGAGCTTGGAGGGTGCAGTTTCTGAGCTTGGAGGATGGGCATCTCTGTGTTTGGAGGGTGGGGGGTCTCTGAGCTTGAAGGGTAGGTCTCTGAGATTAGCAAGATTAGTGGTGATGTTTGGGTATAAGGCTGCAATATAGGAAGTTAATCCTATACCCTCTCTCTTAGGGTTGCCACATGCTAGGAGATTAGCAATTTTGTGACAGTACTAGACAGGATATAAGGCATGCAGATCCCCTCTAAAGGGGCAGCCTCTGTGATCTAATGTTAGTCTTTTTTGCTTATATAAAATAACAAGAAAGAAACTGACATCATGGAACAGCATTTAGAAGAAGGTGGTATCCAATGATATGGAACAGTATTTAGAAGGAGGTGGTATCCAATGATGTCATGGAACAGCATTTAGAAGAACGTGGTATCCAATGATGTCATGGAACAGCATTTAGAAGGAGGTGGTATCCAATGATGTCATGGAACAGCATTTAGAAGGAGGTAGTCTCCAAGGGGTTTAGGGATGCCGACTTAATTCTGGCTACCTTCAGCTGAAATTGGGGTTCAGCTGGGTTAAGGTGAAGTCTCCTCTCTCTTCATCCCATTCAGTGGGCCAACTGCTGATACCTGAGTCAGGGGCTGATAGTCATACACCAAAAGGATGCTATCCATGTGAGTCTGTATGCACACTGGATGGTAGTCTGGGTGAGCTTGCAGCTGGGCTAGGAAGGAGTGGTTGTTTCTTGATCAGGAGTTTGAAGTCCCCAGGAGGTCTCGGGGGTAGGTGAAGTAAACTGGGCTGTAAATCGACTCTGGGAGCTGCACTGTCTCTAGGATGGGAGAAGAGCTCAGATCACATCTGGTTTAGTGTGGGCTTTGCTATCCTGGAGTTCCTATCAATCACCGTGTTTGGCATCATTTTTTTAAAAGTTGCTTTGGGAAGTTGTCTTACTTACTATTTTTATTTTCTGTGTGTATGTATTTTTGCCTGCATGTATGTATGTGCACTGTGTGTATGCCCAGTGCCTGGGGGTGGGGGAACAGAAGAGGATATCAGATCTCTTGGAACTGGAACCTAGGACAGCTGTAAGCCATTAGCTGGATGTTAGGAACCCTACCCTGTTCCTCTCCAAGAACAAGTGCTCTCAATTGCCGAGCCACAGCTTCAGCTCCAGCCCTGGGTGTTTTACGTGAGGAAGGTGTTTTTTTTTTTTTCTCCCAGGTTGGGTACAGGGATGTGATGAGATGGGCTTCAGGTGGTCAGGTCCTTTAACAATTCTGGCCACTCCCAAAGAGGGAAGCTGGAGGGGAAACCTAATGGCAATGGCAACCCCTCAGTTTTTGAGTCATATCCAGGCAGCTGATCCTACAAGCCTAGAAATTTGTGTTCAGGCCAAGTAGGTGTCTTAGTTAAGAGTTGCCATTGCTGTGATGAAACACCATGACCAAAGCAACTTGGGGAGGGAAGGGTTATTTCAGATAACAACACTTCCAGGTAACAGTCCTTCACGGACGGAAGTCAGGATAGAAACTCAAACAGGGCAAGGACCTGGAGGCAGGAACTGAAGTAGGCCACAGATTATTAGCTTGCTCCCTATGGCTTGCTCAGTGCTTTCTCATAGAACCCAGTACCATCAGCCCAGGAATGGTATCACCTACAATGGGCTGGGCCCTCCCCCATCAATCACTAATTAAGAAAATGTCCTACAGGCTGACCTTACAGAGGCGTTTTCTTCATTGAGGTCCCTCCTTTCAGACGGCTTTAGCTGTGTCAAGCTGACATAAAACCAGCCAGCGCAGCAGGGGAGAGGCTTTCAAATGCTCTGATGTATGTGGCCAGTGAAGACAATTAGTCAGGACAATATTCTTTGAAAGCTACTTCTCTGCAATGGCCCTTTCTTTTAAAACCGATCCCATCAGGAGATAATATCTGCACTTTCCACTTTCTCTGTAGATAGCCAGATCCAGAGACGAAAGCAGTCCTCAGCTCACTCAGGAATTAAGTGTTGGAATCAGAGAAAAAAAAAATCTAAACTCCTACGCCTGATTTGTTTAATACACCTTTTTTGTTGTTGTTTTTCTTTTTCGGAAATGAAAGAACATCAAACCAGGCTGGATCTTTCAGTGACATTCATTTTAGAGCAGTCTGAGAGGTACATTCATGTGTAAGTGCCACCATCTGCTCTTTGCACCAGTGCAGTAAGCAGTGGCGCATGGAGAAACCGGTGAGGACGTACACAGCCAATGGTGTGCAGGCTAACAACTCAATAAGGAGTCCCTGGAACACAGTCCTGCTAAATGCTCTTCTGTGCAAATAGAAATGATAGGTCAGATTCCTATCTCTGTAACTCCAGAGGAGGTATACAGGCACATTCCTTTATGGAATTTAATTTTGCAGTGGTTAAATGTCTCATAAAGTATTTCTGACATGAATCCTGGGAATTGCTTTTAGAACTATTAGCTGTGACTATCAGAAGGAAATGGCAATACGGCACCTCCATTGCACATGTAATAAACATGACGAGTCACCTACTTCATTTCTTTACTCAGCTCTCTGGAAGAGCACAAATGTGATTTCACACACTGAGCTTTCATCTGGTTGCATACTCCAGACTGATCACTGCTTCTACTCTGGCACATTCCTTAGAAATGGAGAAAGGTTAGGCCGGATGGTAGTAGCGCAGGCCTTTAATCTCAGCACTTGGGAGGCAGAGGCAGGTGGCACTGTGAGTTCAAGGTTAGCCTAGTCTACATAGCAAGTTCCAGGACAACCAGAGCAACATAGCAAGACCCTGTCTCAGCAAAAAACAAAACAAAACAAACAAACAAACAAAAAATGGAGCGAGGTGTCCTCCTTATACACACCTTATTTGGGAGAAGGATGAGCAAGCAGCAGTGGGGTTCCTGTGCCCTCAGCCCGTGCCTCTCTGAGGAGGGCTTGGCTCTGGCCACACTGAGCACTGTGCTTAACGTCATCCATGTAAGAGGGGCAGTGGCCCTTGCCACCACCAGGCTTGCTGCTCATCACACTGCAGCTCCTCTCGCGTCCAACCAGACTTGATATCTATGACAGTCCTTTCCTCTCTCAACTATCTAGTTCACCCCTTCAGACATCTACTTGTTGGCTTTAAGATCATGTACATTCATAAACTTCTACAAGTAGTAAAGAGTTTAGAAAATATAGAGAAGAGGGAAACTGGATTTAATCAGCTGTGAACTTCCTTTCAGACCCTTTTATACACATATGCTCACAGTTCCTGTTGCTTTTTGTTTAATGAGCATGTGCTACTAAGCATCTGCCCTGTGCCAGGCCCTTGCCATATAGGGCTTTTGGGGATTCTCTCTAAGTATTGTTATACTATTTTTATGCTTATAATTCTTTTAGATCTAATATAAGCGTAAAAAATTAATATTTATTTTATTTTTAATTATGTCTGTCTATGTGTATGTGCCCATGAGTGCAAGTGTCTGCAAAAGCCAGAAGAGGGCACTGAATCCATGGTGCTGAAGTTGCTGACATAGGAGCTGGGACTAGAACTCAGGTTCTCTGCAAGAGCCATATGTATTCTTAATCACTGAGCCATTGCTCCTGTCCAAGGGGGTGGCAGGGAACTTTTCACATTGCTCTTTCTTTTACTTAGGTTGAACTTTACAGGTACCTTTAATTTTAAAGTTATCCCCAAAATATTCAATTAACTAATTTTTTAAAAATAAAATCTATATTTTTTCAGTGTCTTTCTCTTTTCCCAAGCAATTGAAATACTGGAGGATGACTAGCTCTCTCTGTTCTCTTGGCTTATGTACTATTTCCCTGTATTTCAGTTATATTTGCTATTGCTCAACTCTAGAGATACTATTAGTATTTTATAACTCCATGTTCCTTGAGAATTCTACAGATTTTACACTTTAACTTTTTTTGGTGAATCTTAACATTCATTTGGGACTTTTTTTTTGAGACAGCATCTCACATAGCCCAGGGTGGCCTCAAACTCACTACATATTAGAGATCGACCTTGCCCTGACCCCCTGCCTCTACCCGAGATTATTTTACCCCTGAAATACATCTTTCAGGAGCATGTTTTAGTGAGGATTTACAGGTGATAAACAGTCCCATCCTAGGATGTTCTATCGTGCTGTCATTTCTGAAAAATAAGCTGTAGGTAAAACAATTCTAGATTACAGATGCATTTATCAGGACGCGAGCTGTAGCACCTCGCCTTCTTCCAGGTTTTATAAGTAGGAGTTAACTGTGCCCCTCTTCAGGTCTTCCTCCTGTGAAGTACCTGGGTGTGGATTTCTTCATTTCTACTGCTTGGGGTTCACTGACCTCCAGAACACAAACACGAAGGTCGAAGGTCCTTCCCACTCCAGAGGAGTTCCTGGAGTCAGCTCTGTGAGTGCTGTGTCTCCTTTGTTCTTCTGAATATTCCGTTACCTGTGTCAGTTCTCTTCCGTCCGCTATAGCTCTTAACTTACCAGCTCTTACCAGCTCTTAACTTACCAGCTCTTAACTTACCAGCTCATCTCAGCTCAGCTCATTTTCACTGTGACCCGTGCAATTCCTTAGATTCATCTCCTAGGATACTAATAGACTCCTTCACTATATTTACCTACTTTTAATTTAGACTTTCTAATCACACTTTACTTTGTAAATGATCTATTTAATTATTCTTCAATTTTGCCTTATTATTTTTATTATAAATTGTTTTGGCATGGTTTCTCTAGCTCTGGCTGGCCTAGAACTCATTGTGTAGATTAGGCTGGTATTGAACTCATAGAGTCCATCTGACTCTGCCTTCCAAGTGCTGAGATTAAAGCCATGTGCCACCATATCCAGTTTTTTTGCTTTGTTTTGTTTTGTTTTGGGATAGGGTCTCTGGCAATCTAATTATTCAGCCAAGGATGACCTTGAACTCGTGTTCCTCCTGCTCCCACCTTCCATGATGGCATTACAAGTATGTGCCATCACACTCTTTGAAGTCTGCCCAGTTTTGATTGTCTTATTTCAAAAGTATGTTAAATTATACTTATATTTTGCAATGAATAATTTCAATATCTAGACTTGTGGCTTCTAATATTAAAGTCTATTGTCTTAGCTGGTATTCTCTTAGATTCTTGTTATGAATTCTGCATTTGTAATTGCTAGTTTGCAACATGACTATATAGTGGTAATTCTTTGGGGCCTATGATTAAATGTGTAACCCTCTAAGAGGTTTCTACGTGCTTCTGAGTGGTACTTAGGACTCTAATTCCATGCTAGCATGAAGACCCATCTTTAGAAATTTTCTGAAGATTTTTCCCTCTCGTCTTTTTAAACGACCGTAAAGAGATAGAATGAAAAGGAAGAGGTGTTTTTAACTATAAAGAACATGGTGCATGAGGTCCTATTTGACACAGGTGCTAAAGAAAGCCTTTGCAGAATTAGCACCTGAGCAGACCTATGAGGAGCAAGTCCCGGGATTCTTTGTGAACCAACCTCTATTTACGATGACTTAGAAATGTGGGCAGTAATCTTAGAAAACTAAACCAAAGCTTTACATGCAGTTTATCAGGAAACTAGTTGCTGTTCCCCAAACAATTTCTCACCTACAGGCCTTTGCACACACTGCTCTTTCTGCTTGGAACTCTCTCTCCCTTCTCTATTCACGGACACTTATGTTCGTCCTATAGATCACAGCGGAGGCAGGTGCCTTCTACCCATATTCCACCTGCACCCTAGGCTTACTGCTAATTCCACAGTGTTCCACACAGGCAATTGACTATTTATAGATAAACATCCCAGGTATTCTGCATTTTTTCAAGGACACAGGGAGTATTCTGATTATGATGCTCAATTTCAGCATTTAACACTCTGCCTTTTACATAGTATGTATTCAATGTCTAGATGGAGATAGTCTGCTATGCGAAAGAAAGCTGTTCCTTACATGTGCAGCCTGCTCCACAAAGGGGAATATTTGTGTGGGAGGTATCAGTAGGCCTTACAGCACTGGAAAGCACAAGAGAGAGAATGGTTCTTTCTTTGTTATGGAACTGCAGACGGACTTCAACATCTGTCCTGCCAACTAATTCTCCCAATAAGAGGGTTTGGGGGCACAGGTAGGAATAGCTCATCCCATGTAACTTACATTAAGACATGTAGGTTTTGCAGTATATTCTAAAATCTATTCACCCCCTTCCCTTTGGAGACAAGAGCTCACTATGTAGACAAATTTAGTCGTGAACTCACTATGTAGCCCAGGTTGGCCTCAAGCTCTTGATTCTTCAGTCTCAGTCTTCTGGGTGCTAGGATTAAAGATGTGCACTACCAAGCCTGGTTATCTATTTGTTTCTGTATAAACAATCATATCTGTTTTCATTACTGGCAAAACTAATGCATCGAGGGGACCACAATGCAAGAATACAGAAGATACCACAATAGAGCTGACTATGATGCTGGCAACTAAAGATCCAAATCCAGTATACAGGGACTGAAGGAAAGGATAGGCTGCATCTGATGGGGTCAACAGGGCACTGGAGACTTCCCAAAGAGCAGACAGGATTAAGATAGGAGGAGAGAGGAGTGTGGCCAGAGACCAGAAGCCTCAAAATTGACTCCAAATTTATTGAATTAATAGTTAAGCAAGAGACATACCAACTTCCATTTTTACACAAAACTCAAAAGTGTAATAAATTTGGAAGAGAAAAAAACACCTATTTTGTGTGTTTTGTTTGTTAAAGATATTGTTAAATGATTGATGCAATCCCTTTATGATCGACAAATTCCCTGAAAATAATCAACATTCACACAAGATGAAAACACAAGGCACAAAACACAGGCAATTTTATTTTACAGTTGGAACAAAACAAGGAAGAACATTGTAGGAGGGAAGAATAGTTACCCAAGTCCATATTTCTGTCCTCTATAGATGCTGAAGATACAGACAAAAAGACAACAAGGTGGTATTGAAGGACAAAAACACAAGAAAGAAATGAAAGTTTCCCAGAAAGTTCAGCTAGTTTCTTATTACTTCTTGAGTGGGCTGGGAGCCATGTGAGCCACACTGTGCTCTTGCTGTGCCTAGACATCCTGTGGCCAAAAAAGTCCAACGGTATTTAAGACAGTGTTTTTTAAATACCGTAAACCAGTTTCAGAGTTGGCACAAACATCTCCAGGATTTCTAGAATTTTTATTAAAAATTACAGACATTACAGTAGTAATTCTCTCACACCACCTTGTCTACTAACAAACCTTCCTTTCAGGGCCTCAGAGAGAGCCTAGAAAGTAATTCTTCCCCTCCTGCATAAATCTATAAAGGGCTCCATCCCTGGGCTTCTGACAACCCCAACTCCAACTCACAGATTAAAGAGCATGAGGGTCTTTGAACATATTTACAAAGTCTATGGGTTGTTGCTGTAAACAACACGATTAATATGTGAGAGAGTTCTGAGTTACCAAACTTGTTTAGTTATCAGTTTGTTGTATATAATTTTAATCTCTCTGTATTTTGATATGCAAAATGGAAATAGCACCGCTGGTACTTCACAGGGTGGAAAGAATGTAACCACCAAGACTTACAAAGCCTGCTGGGGGAGAGGCACTTGTGCAAATGTCTATTAATTACACAGTCACGGCTGCACTACTGGGCCAGGCAGATGATAAGACCAAGCATGCACCCCAGCCATCAGCATCAAGAAGAACAAGCATTCAACCCAACAGCACTTGTTGCATTTTATGCAGCATATTATATTGCAATATTCCATAACCTAACACAGCATAGCAGCTTCCAGATGATCTTCAAAGAATTCTCTGATAGAACATCAACTTATTAGAGACAACAGTTAAAGACAAAAACAAGAAAGCCAGCCAATTACTAATGAAGAACTTGTAAAAAAAAAAAAGCTAATCAAAGCTCTCATCCAGAGAAAATGAGAAACTCTGAAGCACAGAATGGTTTTGTATATTGATGAGATTTTTATATAGTGTCACAGAAAGAAAACTAAAACATTTAGATGAGGAAAAAAAGAAGCCTGTGCCTGTGTCTGGAAGTCTCATTATTTCCATACCAATGTTTTTCACTGAAATCTTCTGCTCTGGGGAAACTGCTCATTCTTGAGATGTCTCTAGGGAGGTGCTGGCAGAAGAGGATACTTTGGATTTCAGAGTCTGTCAACACCCAAATATGGGGGGTGCAAGTCAGAAGAGTCTTCACTCAACCCCATGCGCTCAGTCATAGCATGGAAAAGTGGAAAACATAGGGTCACCTATATTTTTCCATGTTATAGAAAAAAAATGGTAGTGGGGAGGATGGGCATTGAGATTTTAAAAAGAAATTAGATAGAAGATGTAAGAGAAAATTGCCAGGGAGAACACTCAATTAAAATAACTAAACAGCAAAATAGCAGGAGTGTGGCCTCAGGAGTAAACAGAGTGTGAGTGTAGACTCAGGAGTAAGCAGAGTGTGAGTGGGACTTCAGGGGTGAACAGACTGTGAGTATGGCCTCAGGAGTGAACAGAGTGTGAGTGTGGCCTCAGGAGAGAACAGAGTGTGAGTGTGGCCTCAGGAGAGAACAGAGTGTGAGTGTGGACTCAGGAATGAACAGAGTGTGAGTGTGGATTCAGGAGTGAACAGAGTGTGAGTGCGGCCTTAGGAGTGAACAGAGTGTGAGTGTGGACTAAGGAGTGAACAGAGTGTGAGTGTGGACTCAGGAGTGAACAGAGTGTGAGTGTGGACTCAGGAGTGAACAGAGTATGAGTGTGGACTCAGGAGTGAACAGAGTGTGAGTGGGGCCTCAGGGGTGAACAGAGTGTGAGTGTGACTTCAGGGGTGAACAGAGTGTGAGTGTGGACTCAGGAGTGAACAGAGTGTGAGTGTGGATTCAGGAGTGAACAGAGCATGAGTGCAGCCTCAGGAGGGAACAGAGTGTGAGTGTGGCCCCAGGAGAGAACAGAGTGGAGGTCAGTCTCAGAACTCAGACACAGAAAGCAGAGCTGTTTCTCACAGCCAGCAACAGGACCATCAGGAACATTTGTTATGTTAGCATGGCTGTTTGGAGCCCAGACTGGCCTTGGGGTTGACTGTGTAGACCAGGCTGGACTCAAGTTCCTGTTTCAATCAGATGCTGTGATTTCAGGATGCTGTCACCACACCAGGCTTATCTGCTACCTGCAGACCTTGAAGATTCCTGGAACCCACTGGAAGCCTGAGATCAAGTCAAGGTTGATATCATAGTTGACTGAGGTCCAGTTTCCACACCAGGGGCAAAGGCTGCCTTCCCACACGAACAGAGAAAGGAAGAAGATGTTTTCAATGATGCTGAGTTCAGAAGGGAAAAATAGGGCACAGGCTAGCTGGCTACATGTAGTAAAGTAAGAGTTTGGCCTTGATGAGGCATGAGGACTGATACATATAATATATGTAACAATAAAAAAAGGAGGTCATGAATTTGGAAGAGAGAAAGGAAAGTATATGGGACAGTTTGGAGGAAATAAAAAGGAATGATGTAATTACACTATAATCTCAAAAATAAAAGAAATAATAGACTGAGCCAACAACCTAGGCCAGAGCAGGCCTGAGACAGCAATCTCCATGGGAGTGGGAGTGGATCCAGACCCAGAACATTTGCAGAGGCAGGCCTGAGCCAGCAGCCTGTGCTGGAGCAGACCCTGTGACAGGGAACTCCACAGGAGCAGGTACAAGGGAGAAACTGCTGATCAAGTGAGCCAGAACCAGAAACTGATGTGGGTCTTGGTATGAATCTGGGACCTTTGAGGGAGTAGACCTGAGCCAGGACCCCTGTGGGTCTGGGCATCAGTCTGGGACCTCCAAGGGAGTAGATCAAAGCTAGAGACCTTTGCGGGACCAATCTCAAGCCAGGGACCACCGCAGGAGCAGATCTAGACCAGGGACATTTACAGAAACAGGTCTGAGATAGCAACCTAGACAAGAGCAGGACTGAGACAGCAAACTCCACGGGAGCTGAGCAAACCCTTGGAGCACTGAGTGACCTCCAGGAACACAGAGTGACCAATGGAGTAACTAGAACCATGGCACTGATTGTACCATGAGAAACAACCATCTGAGCCTTGGGTACACTGGAACCTAGAAGATTAATAACCAAAGTTACAGATAGCTCCAACCACACCAATTTGAGGAAAAGATAAGTAGACCAGGAAAGAACACACTCAACACCACAAAGAGCAACATGACACCAGTGAAATCAGGGACATTTGCAGAAGGAAGACTGGGCCAGTGACCAAGGCTTGAACAGGCCTGGGACGGCAAATTCCACAGGAGCAGGACTGAGCCAGAAACCTAGGCAGGACCAGGCCTGAGACAGTGAGTTCTCCCTGAGTGGGAGTGGATCAAGACCAGGGACATTTGCAGAGGCAAGACTGAGCCAGCAACCTGGACAAGAACAGGCCTGGGATGGCAAACTCCACATGACCAGGACTGAGCCAATGACCTA
>LOJH01022856.1:0-19730 GCA_001685095.1 Ellobius talpinus
TGGAGAAGGGAAGGGGTGCCTGGGAGCAAGCTGGGATGGGTTAGGAAGAGAGAGACCGTAGCCAGGGAGAGAAGACCCTGCAGAATGACCAGAAAGTTTAGGGGTTTAAGAGTGTCTGTGCTCCCTTTCCGGGGCTTCTTCCGGCCAGTCAGGAATACACTCACCTCTCCGATGGATCTCTGGTACAGGATCAGGGCCACTTGCTGGCCAGGGACCTCGCAGACAAAGGGACTACCTTGCTGCGTGCAGGCTCTCCGATGGATCTTTTGGTACCTTGTTTTGTTTTTTCTAGACATGGTTTCTCTGTGTAACAGCTATGGCTGTCCTGGAACTCACAGAGATCCACCTGCCTCTGCCTCCCGAGTACTGGGATTAAAGGCGTGCGCCACCACCTCCTGGCTTCCTTTCGATTTTTTATCTGTGTGAATGTGCTTGTGTGTGTTTGGATGGACCCCTAAGGAAGCAAGAATACACACTCAGGTGTCAGTCCTTCTGCTTTGTTTAAGGCAGGTTCTCTCATTTGCACATTACAGGCTACCTGGTCTGAGCGCTTCCAGTGATTCTCCTGCTGTCTAGAAAATTGATTTCTAGACCAGGCTATCTTCAAACTTGCAAACCTTTGCCTGTGTCTGCCTCCTGAGCACTGGGACTAAAGACATGCGCCTTCATGAATGCCTGGCTCTCTCTCTTTCTTTCTTTTTCCTCTTTCTTTCTCTCTTTCTTCTTCTTTCTTTCACTCTCCTTCTTTTCCTCCTTTCTTTCCATCTGTCTGTCTGTCTTTTGTTTTGTTGTTGCTATTGAGACAGGGTCTTTCTATCATGTATCTCTGACTGTCCTGGAACTTTCTATGTAGACCAGGCTAGCCTCAAATTCACAGAGAATCACCTGCCTCTGCCTCTCAAGTGCTGGAATTAAAGATGCGTGCCACCACAGCCATCTGTCTTTTTTTTTAAGACAGGATGTCACGTACCCCAGGCTGGCCTCAAAATTGCTATGTAGTGGTGGATGGCCTTGAACTCTGGAACTTCCTGCCTCCACTTCACAAGCATTTGGATTACTGGAGTGTAGGACTACACCTGAATTGCACTGTGGGTAGAACTTGGGGCTCTGTGACTGCTAAGCTCCAGCCCCTATATCTCACACATGCTGTAAATACATGACATCCAGATAACTTTAAGCAGTATTTTTAGTTCAACTCGATTTTGACTATGACATGTTACATGAAATAAGACATGTTATCTCTCACTTGTGACATCATGTCAGCACTCAGAGACTTTCAGATTTTATTGTATTTTGGACTTGGGGTTTTCAGAGTAAGGACACTCATCCAGAAGTGGTTATGACATAACTAATATGTTTACTGAATGAACAAGTGGATAAAAATTCTTTGTACCAATTTTGTAACTTTTCTATGAAGTTTGAGCTTTTCTATTGGAGTTTAAAAGTGAAAAATGAAATAAAACAGAAAAGACAGCTCCGTTATTAAAAGATAAAGGGGTTCTGGGAAGATGGACCAGGAGATAAGAACACTCCAAAGTCTGCCATCGCAGTCCCACAGAAAACCTCATTTTATTATGGCATTTTTGACAGCTGTGAGCTTAAATGTATAGATCTTGCATATTCAGTCACTGCACACCGGCTCTGGACCAGTCACCGTTCTAGGTGGTGGAAACCATGAGCAGCAACAGAAGCCAAACCACATTAGTTCCTCACTCTTTGGGTGCTTGTAATGCACAACAAACAGAATGTGCATTTAGCCAGTACAGGAGGAGAAGAGGGGAAGCAGAGAGGAGACTTTGAGGCAGAAAGAAAAGCAAGCTTGAAGCTTGAAATACAATCTGCAAGGTCTGGAGTGTGACCCTGAAACATTCTTTCCCAATGCTAGCATCAGGGCTCTTGGACAAATGGCTAATTCAAGGTCAGGGTCAAGAAGCATGCAAGAAGAACCTGGAACATTTTTCTGCACTAGAAGGGATAAATTAAAAACAACATGCCGCTCATTAGTCATTGTTGGAGGGTATAAAAGCAATTTACAGCTTGGCTTCGTGGTATAGGCCTATAATTTCAAGAATGAGGATGTTGAGGCAAGAGGACTGTGAACTTGAGGCCAGCCCAGGCTAAGGAGCAAAAGCCTGACCAAAAGAAAGAAAAAACAAAGAGAGGAAGAGAGATAGGTTGGTTGGGGGGGTGACTGAGTGGTAGGGTGTTTGCTTGTCATGTCTAAGGTTCTGGAGTTTTGGATAATAAAAGGTACCAAATCCAGGGACTCATGCATGCTATGCAATTTCTGTACACTAAAAACTTTTTGGACAAATAATAATAATAATTGCTGTTGTTGTTGTTGGTGGTGTGTATGCATGTGTGTACAGATGTGTGCGTGCACATACACAGGTGTGTGTGGGTAAGTGTGTGAGTGTACAGGTGTGCATGTGCCATGGAAAGAATGAAGAAGAGTGAGGATAACTTGGAGGGGTCAGTTTTCTCTTTTCATCATGTGGGTCCCAGGGCAATCGAATTCAGGTCAACAGGCTTGGCCACGAATTCCTTTACCCGCTGGGTCATCTCACCAGCCCTCCAAACTGTTCTTTGAGATAGAATCTTGCTCTGCAGACCAAGAAGGTCTGGAATTCACTACGTAGCCCAAGCATTTCTGGAACTTGTGGAAATCCCCCTGTCTCAGTCTCACAGATTCTGGGATTACAGGTGTGAGCTTCCACAGAGCTGCGTCCCTAAATTTTGATGATCATTATCTCTGGAAGATTTTGAATTAAAAATTATAGCAATAGACACATAACATGATATTCACGATTCTATTTAAAATATACAGTTCAACATGTTTTGATTGCTGTGCTACCGACATCCACTATACAGTTTCACAGGTTTTTATCCTCCCCAACTAAACTTACTTATTAGTCATTAATTCTCTTCTTTCTATTGCTCAACTTGCTAGCACCATTGTGTGTGTGTGTGTGTTTCCTTTTATTTTGACAGAGACTCATTACATAGTTTAAATTGGCCTTGAACTCAGTCTTCCTGCTTGACTCACCAAACGCATGCATCATGAATTCTGGCTTAAATCATAGCAGTCTGGCATGGGAAGGGGTTAATACGTGTGTGTGTGTGTGTGTGTGTGTGTGTGTGTTTATGTGAGTGCGTATGTGTGTGAGGGCAGAGGCTGACATAAAATGTCTTTCTCACTCACTCTCACCTCAGTATTTGGAAAGAGTTCTCTCACTGAACCTGGAGCTCAGCTATTCAGCTAGATTGCTAGGCCAGCCAGTCCTGGGCTCTTCCTGTCTTTGTCTCGTCTCCCTGGTGCTGGAATTGCAGACATGCACAGCAGCGCCCTGCTTTTTACATGGACCCAGTGGATCTTTTTGTTTGGTTTTGCTTTTCAAGGCAAGGTTTCTCTGTAGCTTTGGAACATGTCCTGGAACTAGCTCTTGTAGACCAGGCTGGCCTCAAACTCAGAGAGATCCGCATGCCTTTGCCTCCCTCCCGAGTGCTGGGATTAAAGGTGTGCGCCACCACTGCCTGGCTGGGCCCTGTGGATCTCAACAATTCCTTATGCTTGCACAGCAAGCACTTTACCCACTGAGCCATCAGTGGCTGGGGAGCTCTCTTAGCAATTTTGAAGGCATAATAATATTCCATTGTGAGGCTGTTTTGTTTCTTCACCCATCAACGGGCCCTTTGGGCAGTTGTGAATAGCTCTACTGAAGACAGAGGGCACACGTGAAAAATTTTGCATCCTTGTAGCATGTGATTGGACTTGGCAAGTGGCAGGAGTTCAGAGGAGGTCCCGGTGGGCACAGATGGATGAAACAGTGCTCAGTGGAAGGCAGTACTTGACTGGGTCCTAGACAGTGAGTGGACGGGGGCAAGGACTGGACAAGTTTCCTTCAGCTATCGATTTATGGCTAGTGGCATATGGACTTCATGTGCAGACAGGCAAGGGCAGAGGTGACCAGTGTGACCAGTCAATCATCGCACCACTCAGGCCAAAGGCAAGAAGATGGAGTGAACTGGGAAAGACTGGACTAAAGGATGCAATGAGGAGGCAGGAGAGGGCAAGGAGGCTGGGTATAAACTGTTTCCTGGGAGGATCTTATTTTTATTCATAACTGGTTTTTACTGAAGGGACCTGGAATCATCTATGCCATCCTCCCATGAGGTATTGTAAAAGCTCAACCAATTAGGGCCAGGAATGGGGAACACAAAACTGTAATCCCAGCATTCAGGGTGCTGAAGTGGGAGGGTCACAAATTTAAGGCTGAATAGGTTACTCAGTGATAGTTCATTTCAGAACAAAAGCCAAAAAGGGGGCAAAAGCCCGCAAAAATCCAGAAAACAAAACCCAAGATTTGGCACAGTATGTGTGTAATTCCAGCACTGGGGAATCCGAGGCAGAGGTTGCATTGGATGGAAGCCTGGGCTACATAATGAGTTCAAAGCCAGGCTGAATTACATATCAAGATCCTGTCTCTAAAACAAAAACAAAACCCAGAGGCCCCACGAATCAGACGCCAACTGTAGAAGCTAACTCGATTTGGGAAATAACCAGGCTAGCTTAAAGATTAACAATTATATTTTTATTTATTATAAAGGAGAAACCCACGAAACCATAATGAGAAGTACAAGCTCAGCTGTGCGGCAAGGGAACCACAGAGAGAGCGCACCTGGGCCTTGCGCCCGCCCCGCCTATTTTTTTCTTAGGATCTCAGAAAGCCACACCCTAATTTGGTCCCACCTCTTAAAGATAATTGGTTAACAAGGCTTCCCTATCAGAGGACTGGACGTCAGTTCGTCAGTTCCCAGCACCTAGCAGACTGGCTCCCAACTGCCTGTAAACAGTCTAGCTCCTGGGGATTCTGATGCCTCTGGCCTCTCCAGACTCTTGCATTCATATGCACACACCCACACAGAGATATACACATATACATAGTTAAAAATAAAAATAAGCTGGGCGGTGGTGGCGCACACCTTTAATCCCAGCATTTGGGAGGCAGAGGCAGGTGGATCTCTGTGAGTTCGAGTCCAGCCTTGTCTACAAGAGCTAGTTCCAGTACAGGCTCCAAAAGCTACAGAGAAACCCTGTCTCGAAAAACCAAAAAAATTCAGGAAACAATGACAAAATATTGAGCAAATCAAAGTACCTCAAATTCCAGATTTTTAGGGTCAACTCCAGCCTTTTAAGGTCAGGGGTAAAAGGTACTTGCTACCAAGCCTGAGGAGCTGAGTTCTGTCTCCTGGAGCTCCAAAATTTGTCCTCTGATCTCTACAAGTACCATATGCAAACTCATGTACTCACACTCCCTCCCCAGGGGCACACACAAAGTAAATAAAATGTAATAAAAAGTGTAATTTAAAACAAAAACAAACAAAAAACCAAACCAAACAAACAAACAAACAACAATAAAAAAAAGCTGGTCGGTGGTGGCTCATGCTTTTAATCCTAGCACTCTGGAGGCAGAGACAGGCAGATCTCTGTAAGTTTGGGGCCAGCCTGGTCTACAGGGCGAGTTCCAGGACATCCAGGGCTATTACACAGAGAAACCCTATCTTGAAAAAACAAAAAACAAGCAAGCAAGCAAGCAAGAAACAAGCAAGCAAGCAAGCAAACAACAAGAAAAGAACCCCAAGGGATTGGAGAGATGGCTCAACAGTCAAGAGCACTTGTTGCTCTTACACAGGACCAGGGTTTTGCTCCCAACCATCTGTAACTCCAGTTCCACAGGATCCAGTGCCGTCTTCTAACCTCAGCAGGAACCAAGCAAACACATGGTGCAGAAGCTTACATGTGAGCAAAAACAGTCCTAAAAGAAAATAGTTCTTAAAAAAAGTTCCAAATCCCCAAAACAAAACTCTGCAGTCTTTTGATTATTACTGCTTGTAAACCAATATGGGTTCAAATCTGGACAATTCTCAGGGCATCTCTGAACCATCTTCAGGCAGAGATTGTGTCTAGTAGTTCTTCTGGCAGTGTGTGAAATCCTCCATGTTTTACAGGCAACCCTGCTCCATCTAGCCTCTAAGTAGCAGGAAAGCCGGTCTGCAAGGCACCCCTCAATTCCCTTCTCTATCCGATCCTATAGTAGAGCCTGCCACTCAGAAAGTGCTCAATGGTCTACACTCCAGCTGAACTTTCTTGACCTCAGAAACTAAACAAGACCATCCTGCTTAGTTCATGGGTAGGAAAGCGTGGTGACTGTGTTTGTTGAATGAATAAATGCGGTAGTTTAAAAAAGAAGTCTAATATACATTGTGGCAACAGAGACAAGTGGAGTTGACCACAGAACAACTTCTGTCTGGGAACCTAATCTCTCTCTCCTTTTCCCCCACCTTTCTCTTCTTTTCTTTATCTCTCCTCTCCCCTTCCTCCCCATCTCTACCTTCTCTCATGCCCCCTGTCCTCTGTGTCATTTCTCTTTCTGGGTGCTTATTGGTGGTGAGTGAGATCGAACACTTTGTCCAATCTTCACTGGACAAAAGAGGAAACTGAGGAAAGATTGCACAGGGGTGTGAGAGAGGGCTCTGCTACATACAATTCTACGGTTAAAATCTGCCAAGGAGAGACTCTCTGGTTCAGTACTTAACCAACAAATACAAACCCAAGGACAGACATGGAGATTTGGGCCTCCAGTCCCCTCACTGGGAGGCAGAGGCAGGAGGATCTCAGTGAGTTCGAGGCCAACCAGATCTACAGAGTGAGTTCCAGACCACCACCCAGAGAGACACTGTGAAACCCTGCTTCAAAAACCCCCTAACAACAACTCCTCCACCACAAATCCCTATCAAGTACTCTGATTGGCTAGGATAAGGTCACATGAGCTAGTTTGAGGCCAATCAATAGAGAAAGGAAAAGGTGTTAGAAGAATCCTATTGGAGGCCTGGGGGTTTACAACGATTGATAGCTCTCCCAGAGTCTTGTGAGGGACAGTTCACCAAAGCAAAGAGCCCCTGAACCATTAGAAGACCCAGAGGCTACAGTCTTGGCAGCAGTAGCTGATGGGAAAGCAAGTGTCTGGAGTCCGGTGCATGAATTCTCCCCTGGGGATGAGGTTGGCCTGGGAGTCCCTGGACAGCCTGGAGGATCCCAAGACAAACAGAAAGGATGGAAATGCTTGAGATCCTAGCTTGGTTTTTGAAATTTGCCCTTCTTCGAACAGAGAAACTGCTGTAAATTTCTTACTGCTGAATCAAGTCTGCACTCCGGGAAGTCATGTCATCGGGGCTTCTGTTCAAGACACTGTTCAACCCTCAGGGTCTAGCCCAGCTTGTCTTTGGAAGCTAGGTTTGTCCTGGACAGGTTCCTCCAGATGCTCTTGACTGTTCCTTTGATGGAAGCCATCTGTACTTGCCTCTGCCTGTGTCCCTGTCATTTTCCCGTTTGAAATCCACTCCCTCATTCCCTCTGCCCCTTCCAGCCCTACCCACTTTTGAAAGTGCTCCTCAAGTCCCTCATGCTTTCCCGAGTCTTCTAAAGTCACTCCCTCTGCCCTTTAGGCCCACTGTATAACAGTAGAAAGAGGCCTGAAGACCAAAGCTCAAGCTTACCACCAATTCTTTGTATGACCTCGCTGGGAGTTATTTCCTCCCTCAGTGTTTCCTCTTCTGGGCAAGGAGGGAGGACTGGTTTGTTAGAAAGGGAAGTCCCCACCCCTTCTGCACCACCCCCACCCAGAGCGTCTTGGTTTCCTCCCAACTAGGAGGCATGCTGTCTGCCACATTCTAGGAAATTCTGTGATTGAGAAATGGAAGTCTCCTCTTTCGTCCCCTGCTAAATGAGAAGGCTGGAAGCTCGGGGATTCAGTTGGTGGAGTCCTCTCTGCTTATTCCGGCCTAGAAGTAAGTTCTTCTATTTCCGGAAGGTCTCCCCCTCCCTTGGCTTCCTTTCCATAATCCTTGCCTAGCAATGATCAGAATAAGGCCTAGGGGGATGGAGGTTGCCTTGATCATTCAGGATAGCAAGGGGATTGAGTGTGGCGTGGAAGAAGGTCACAAGATCTGCTGGTCGCTGCTTTCATGCCACATGGAGGAGAGGATTTGAGCATCCGAGGTCTCTGGTTCAGCTTCACCCTAACTCTTGGTTATCTTCCATCTTCCTTTCCAGGTACATTGTGAGGGGCCCGGTAAAGATGCTCTAACTAAATGTGACAGAGTAAAATATTTATGAAAAACTGTAAGGGTCTGTCTGGCCATGTGGTTTCTGTAAAGCGGAAGTGAAGGGCGTGTGGCGCTGTGAGGAATGCATCTCCCCCCAGCAGCAACCCTGCTTTATGGACTATATGGTCTCTGCTAGAGGGCTTTATCTCCTCGGGAAGAGATTTCCCGGAATGCCTATAAATGGCTCAGAGTGGGACTCCAGCTCTTCTAATGTGTCACATTTGAAGAACATTAAAAAACAAACCTTTGGAAAAAAAACCTTTGGGGAAAAAAAAAACCTTTGGGAGGGTGCAGCAATATGGCTCTGCAGGTAAGGGAGCTTGCCGTCAAGGCTGAGGACCAGAGTTCAGTCCCAGGACTCTACAGGGTGGGAGGAGAGACCTGACTCCCACTTGCTGTCTTCTGATTTCTACAAGGGGGCCACAGCACACAGACATCCTCCATCACACACACCCACAGACATAAGTAAAAATGTAAAACAGCAACCAAATCCCAAGAAACCAAAAACACCCCTGACAGGAACCCCGTCAATCATGGGTCTGCTAAGTGATCAGATAGCTCCATCTCTCTTAGTAGGAAAGAAGAGGGAAGGCTGAACTGGAAGGTCACATGGAGTCTATATCCAGCGCTCAGACAGATGTGGGCAGTAGGTGGAGGAATGTAGCCCACTGCTGGCATCTGCACGTCCACGAATGTGGGCTTTCTGGAAGGGGTTTTCTCTGGCTCAGGCATTTCCCAAACTAGCCAGTTGTCTTGAGGCCACAGGCAATCATCCAAGCGCCACCTTCCTGAACTGCTCCTGAAGGAAAATGAGTGCCTTTTGATTCTCTCTACTGCTTGACTCGATGAGAGCCAGGACACTGGCCAGGAGTCACTAGCGTTACTCTGGGTGTATACAATGTTTTGAGAGAGGGTCTCACCTGTAGTCCAGGCTTGGCTCCAACTTCCCACCAAACCTCCTCCCTCAGCCTCCTGAGTGCTGGGATTACAGGCTTGATCTACCACACCCAGTCACCATGCTTATTGGTTTTCTTTTTTCCATTTAGTGTGTGCATGTTTGTGTAAGTATGGGTATATATGTACATGTGTGTGAGTGCACAGAGGCCAGGGGTCAACCTTGGCTATCATTCTTCAGGAGCACTTCTCCTTGTGTTTTTAGACAAGGACCCTCACTGGATCTACCTGTGCCCACCTCCCCAGAACTCAAATACAAGTTATATTTAACAAATATCTATTTGAGTCTTTTGTCCTCATGTATGCATACACACTACATACTCTTGAAGATATTAAAGGGCTTCGGATCCCCTGGAGCTGGAGCTACAGGTGGTTGTGAGCTGCTGTGTGAGTCCCCAGCAAGGGCAGCAAGTGTTCTTAACCACTGACTCATCCATCTACCCAGCCCATCTTTCAACAGCAACCGAACAGGAGCTCTGAGGATTGGAATGCAGGTCCACCCTCTTTAATGAGGAGCTATCCTCCAGCCTCTGTATTTTTTTAAAGTAGGCTATGTTTCACAAGAGGTGAAAATCAAAACACATGTTTGCAGTTCAGAGAATATGGAGGTCCTACAGTTTTCCCCTAGACGGGCTGGAAAGTGTGTTCTAGGCCCACTGCTGCCCAATTAGAAACCTTCCCCCCACCCACAGTCAGGGGTTCATGCTGACCAAAAGAAAAGTCAATGTAAAGCACAGGCCTTTAATCCCAGCACTCTGGGAGGCAGAGGCAGGCGGATCTCTGTGAGTTCAAGTCTACCCTGGTCTATGTAGGGAGTTCCAGGACAGCCAGGGCTGCACAGGGAGACCCTGTTTCAACTACCCTCCCCCAGAAAAAAAATCAATGTAGACTCTAGTACTAATATAAAATAAGGTTTATTATATCTATAAAAGAGAAACATTCTGTTTATACAAATTTTGGAAAACCATTAAAAATATAAAGAGAAAAACAAACATCACACGTAATACATAAGTGCTGTTAAAGTTTTGTTGTGTTTCTTCATAAAGTTTGTCATGTTTCTTTCCCCCATGTAGTGATACAAAATTATGTATGCAACATGTTCCCAATACACTTATATTATGTATTCAGGAACATACTGCAAAAATAATTCTGTATCTTATTCCTACTATGCGCTGCTTCTTTCTTCCAGCCTGTGTCTATGTATTGATACAAAACTATTTATGCAAGATGTTCCCAATATAATTGCAGCACATATTAGGAACACATCGCAAAAGCAGTTCAGTATCTTTCTTTAGTCACTGGTGGTGCCACATCTTGGAGGTAACTGTCTTTAGCCCATATGATTGATGCAGAACCATGAATGCAAAATGTCCCCAATATACTCATAGTACATATTAGGAACACATCGCAAAAACAGTTAGGCACCATGGCTGCCCTCTCTCCTTCCTCAACCACAACCCCAGCCCCCAGTGTCTTTGTTCAATGTTAAAGCACAGCTCAGAGATGACCACAATATTTTGATGTCTTTCCTCTTAGCCTTATATCTGCATATTGATCCTATGTGTATAAAATGAAAATACAGAAAAAATATTTTGCATGTTTATCACTAAACATTTTATCAGTGTTTTGGCATATCCTTATGACACAAAAAATTATTTTCAAAAATATCAATTTCAGTTAAGGCAAGCCACCCTAATGTCTTAGAAAAACATTTTTATTTATGCAACCCTTTACTGTTAGTCAGTCATTCAGGAGAGTCCTAATTGTATTCTCAAAATTACTGAAGGGAAGGGAGGCCCTATAATCACAGTGATATAGAAGGCTGAGGCAAACGAACTACAAATTCGAATTCTGCCTGGCCTACAGAGTGAGTTAAAGCCTTTGTGAAAGCAAATCAATGAGACCTCGTCTCAAAAAGAAAGATATATAATAACCTATAATTCCAGCACTTGGGAAGTGGAAATCAAGAGGATAAGGAGTTCAAGGTGAGCCTTGGCTATACAAGTTTGAGTCCAACCTGGGCTACATGAGACCTTGTCTCAAAGACAAACAAATAAATAGTAATAGACACAATGGAAAGAGCATTTTTCAAAGTCTCTGCAACTTTCTGGTTCCATGGCTTGCATATTTCTTCGTGGCCACGGTATACAAGACTCCACATATTACAGTTGGCCTTGTGTTTCTAATGCTGGCAGCTGGTGTTTTTCTTGTTTGCTTAAACAAACATTTGTTGTTTTAATATTCCAGCCTATATATAAAATCATATACCCTGCCTAGGCTTCAGTGGACTAAATAGAAACACAAATTAAAACTCCTAAGCAGATCCAACTCCTCCCTTCCCCCACTCCATGCCAAGCCCTCTCCTCCTTGCTTGGGGCCCACTTCCCTCCCGACCTCTCAGCTCCAGTCATACTCACCCTACCTGTTCTAGGAAGATGAGTGGTTCCCAGACCTTTCAGTTATCAATCTGTCACAAGGGCACAGTGTATCTCGTGACACGATGATCCCCGAGATGCCTGAGATCCTTGCGTGGGGAACCTCAAATTTCTGTCTTTCCTGAGACCCCTAAAAACTTTTAGAGAGTTACATTTCACAATGCAGCAGCAACAACAAAATCACACCCAAAACAAAGCAGCAACTAAGATGTAAAGAAGGAAAAACAAACAAACAAGCAAAACTTTGGGTGTACTTCTACCATTAAACAAGTCTTTTTGTTTGGCAAAGTCCCTTCAGTTTCTGCTTCTACTATCAGCCACTATAAACTGTGTGATTCTGTGGCCTTGATTTTTAAAAACTTGTTATCTTAGGCATTTTTCTAAGTTTCTAGGTAGTTTTTACAATCTGTATTTGTAATGGCTAAAACGGATCTATTGAGGCCAGCGCTAAATGATTCCCTGTGGTTAATGCATATTTGCTCCCTTAATTTGGTTGAATCTAGACAGGAGCAAGATTTAAAGTGAATTCACTTCACAGTTTTTAAGGCTGTTCACATTGGCTTGTGCATGGGGAGGTAACTTACAGTCATTACTTAATTCTGAGGTCAGTCTTGAGCCTCAGTTGGGAAGTGTCTAGCAGTTAGGCTCTCGTCTTGGCACTAGGCCATTTCCACTAGAACACACAGTTCTCTCCTTTTTCTGTTGTAGTCACTGTGGTGTGGGTTTCTGTTGATCAGGTAGGGACATTACCTGGCACAGCAGGAAGTCTGGATGCTGAGGCCTCCGTACCTGGGCTCCCATACATCCCTCATCTTCAGAATCCCCGGGTGTCTTATGTCAAAGTTGTTGCAAACAACGCATCTAGGAGAGCAGGTGGGAAAGTAGGTGAGCAAAGGAAATACGGGCAAGTGCTGAGATGAGGATTGCAAAGATTTTGTTTCTAGGGCACAAAAAGCTGGCTTTCTCGCTACAGAGAGGAGGTGGGGGAGGGGCGGCAAACGCCCAGCCAGGGCAGTGCCTCAGGAAATTCAGGCTGCAAAGCAAGCAGTAGTCCCAGCCCCCTGACTTAGGGCCAGGGCCCCCTCTTCAGTTTCCACCAGTTGCTCAGATGACGCTTAAGGGGAGTGATCTAAGGCTGAGGGACCACAGGAAGTGGAAGTCTATAGAGGCTCCTCCCTAATGATGCAGCTTAAGGTCCCCACTGGGCTCTAAGGCCTTTTGAACTTGAGGAGGAGATCAATTGTGAAGCCAGGAAGGGAAGCAGATGGGTGAAATATTAGGACGGAGCAAGGGGATCCTAGCTAGGTGAACAGATACTAATGGGTGGGCATAGTCAGGCCAGGCTGTACTGAGCCAGGGAGATACATATTTGATATGATTGGTGTATACATACTGTGTTTCGTTTAAGAGTTATGCAATAACTCTAAATAAAGATGAACAAATAAACTTCCGGGATCATGAGACGTGCTTATGGCCAATGGGAAAATAGATCTCTAGACGTTAATGTCACCTTGATATAGTCCCCAGCTCAAGTCCTTCAGTCTCCATCAATACAATTGATCTTCCTCAAGTATACTTTTTGAATCTATTTGTATTTTCCATGCTATATGGTCTCAAGGGAAAGCTGCCTGTCAATTCACTTCCTGTAGAATCATGTTTTCTCCAAGATTCGAGGAGCAAACCCAGTCCTTTGTTGTTCCCACTTCCTCAATGGATTGACAGATTATGGTGTTTTAGAATACTCAGTAAAATAATGTGCACTGCCAAGTCCTTCTTGGGGTTTTGTTTAATTGGATAGTTGCCCAAGTTAATGGAAATCAAAAGCAACATACAATTATTTAGTCTCCCAGCACTGGAGTATATCCAAATGTTTTCCTGTTTAGGATTCTACTTTTGTCCTTGCCTGTGTGCATGCATAAAAGCTTTACAGAGTTACACCTACTGCCTTTTGCTGTGGCCCTGGTTATTGGCATCTAGTTTTCCAAGTAACAGTGACACACATCTGTTCAAATCAATTGACGCTCCTATCATGACTGACTCATTTGTTGGGAAAACAAGTTTACAAGCCAACTGGAACAAATTTGGGGGGCGCCTAGGTTGGGGGGAAAAGCAGGAAGAATGAAATGGTGGGACAGGATCCTTTGACTTACAGATCATAAAACACTTTCCAGTAACATTTTTAAAAGACGGATACTATTACACTAGTGATTGATTATATTTTAACCCCTAGTTGGGTGGTTTTCAATAGCTAGTGTAGTAAAATGCATATAAATTACAGCATTTGAAAGATGATTGTACTTTCTTGAAACCAGAAGTCTTCTGGGTCCACATCCCCAAGACATTGATGTAGCGTTCCCTTGTTGGAAAAAAAAGAAAACAAAACCAAACCAGTACTGCTAACTGAAAATGCCTTTGGAATTATTCCTGTTATGAAAATTGTTGTAAAATTATGTTCCATTCTATATCATAATAACCTGAATGCCATGTTTTACAGCTTACAGAAATGTCAAAGTTTAGAGTTAGAGTCAGGCTCAGCCTTTTATAGTTTTAAGAGCCATGTCTTCCTAATAAACTTTATACAATGCCACGTGCACACAACTTCCTCACTAACAAATAACATGTGTTGGGTAAAAAAATGAGAAAACAATGGAGAGGTGTCTCTTTGAATGTAGTGATGGAGGATCAATTAATCAGCCGACTGTAAATTGAATCACTTTAGACAAGTCTCCCACATTATGATGCGCATTTAGCACTGCTTGAAAAAAAACATTTGAAAAGAATACCTTCGGGAGTGGTTAAAGAGAATTTATAGTCCGTAACGAATTGCCATCTTCTTAATTGACATGAAAGTGTTTGGCTAAAACATTGCTTTATTCACATTTTTGCCCTTGGAAGAAAATCTAGGCTTTCCACAACTGAACAAATAAAGGTGTGAACATTGCAAACCAGAAAAGGGCACCACGCAGCCAGGTGCTACGCAGATGTGCTCAGTTTTGGCATCCTTGAGCACCTTGGGCAAAGGACATCTTAGATTTTGGAAGGCAATGGCCCTAAATCGGATCATTTGCTCCCCTGCTCTCTGCCATTTTAAACCCCTAATCCGCCTGAATCTCACCTGAGTCCTGAGGGCACCCGCTGGAAGGAGCTGGTTGAAGCGGGCCAGATCCTTTTGGATGGGTAGACACCTCCAGTGCACCCCGGTGCTCTTTCTCTGGCTTAAGGGAAAAGCCTGTTGGACAGCAGAAAGGGAGAAGGGAAGCTGGTGAGGGAGAGTAAGGAGTCTCAAAGTGCCCCTCCTCCAACCCAATGTGGCGGAATGCGGGAGTCTGAACCTGTTAGCCATTTGCCCTGGGGGATTCCTGGACAGAGGGGCCCTGCCATGGGGTAGCAGCTGGGGGCGTGGCTTCAACAATTGGGGGGTTATGGGGACTGGGATTGGCTGAAGTCCCAAGGGCTCTTGGTGCTCCAGGGAGCCCGGGGGTCCTTGGGGGCCCAAAGGAACATAAACGACCTCCCACACATTGCTCAAGCGCAAGGGAGTCTGGGAGAAAGGCATTCGGTGGCTAGAGCTAGACTCCCAGGCGAACAAGGCCTCCTCTAACTGTAAATTTTATGGGGCCCTGTGCCCAGTCCCTGGGGAAGACCACTACAAGGTAGCTCATAGAGACCAGAAGGGTGTGTGTATGCGTATTTTATTATTTTCTTTAAGATGACAAAGCCCAGAGATTCCACTCCCACTACATTTTCCAATAGTCCTCTACATGCCCGTGTTCTAGATTATATAAAGTGATGTTCACAGGAAAAGTAAGGCCTTGCTCAGGTAATTCACACTCTTCTCCAGTTCCCAGGTGACTCTGAACCCCCTTTCTCATTGCAGGCTCAGAGGGCTCCTCAAGGGAGTGGAGGTGGCATGAGAGTGGGCTACAGAGGTGCTCTGATCATTAGTCACAGCACAGAGTTGGGGGGGTCACAAAGGGACTTGGAATATACAGCCATGATGCTGCTTGCTATTTTCTCAGAGCCTCTAGGGGAAAGGGTGTCCTTGAGTCCCTGCTGCCAGGGTAGGCCTGGGAAATGGGGACAAAAGCGGTCTAGAAACGTGGAGCCTCACTCTGAGGCTTCCTGTTAGGTCTCTGCTCCTCACTGGGCCACCTGAGGTTCACCACCAGCAAGGCCATGTGCCTCTAGGTATGTTGTTTTTGGTGTGTTTGTTTGTTTCTTTGTTTTTGATGCCTGAGATCCACGGATGCTGGTACCCCCACCCCCACCCCGCGCCAGCACAGCTGCGGGACCTTTAATCTTTCCTGACCTCTAAAGTCCTTTCTACTTGGGGCCTGCGCTCTATCGGTAGAAACTGCAGGGAGAAATAGGGATTGCTTCAAGTCACCCTTCCTGACCATCTTTGCACCCCTTCTTATTCCTTTTCGGGGAAAGCCCTTCCCCATTTTGTTGTTGAGGACTGAAGGCAGACTTTCTTCATTGCTGTCCTGGGGATGATATTCTACTAGGTTGTCGGGAAGTGCTTGCTTTCCAGTCGGTTCAGTTTTACCTGGGCAGGGAATGAGGTGCTAACAACAGTTTCTGTCACACCCAGTCACATAATCAATCACAGAGGGGCAAGTGCTTCCCGGACAACAAACACAAAAGCTCTGGTCTGGAACTGTTCTGGGGCCTCGCTCCCATTGGGGCCTATGCTGCAGGCGACAGACGGAAACTTACCTGGTGGGTGGGCATGCCCATGTGCAAGTCCCAGACTTACCCGGGCAGCGGAAACAATACTCCAGGGCACCAAACATTCACTGCAGTACTGTTCCCGCTGCTAGGGCACGACTGAGTGTGGTGGGCTGAATGCAGGATTCATTGTCCCTCCTCCAAGCGCATGGTCAGCTTGCTTTGCAGTCACCCCCTCCCAGGCTCTTGAACAGTGCAAAGTGGCCCTCACTAGACTAAGGCTCTGCCCAGGGGAAGGATGGACCGCAAGCCCCTGCCCTCCCACCTACCTGCTTTTGGGGCTTTTAGGAGAACCCACACGGGGTCTGCTTTGCTGGCCCCCACCTTCTACCTTTCCCGCGAAGGGGTGGTGCAGCGCTTCATGTTTTGAACCTTTGCAATACTCCAAAACATGAATTGCTGCTGCATCCCTTCGGAGCCAACGAGGGTGGGGGTCGCACTGGGGTACCTGCGAATGAAGAAAGTCTCTGTGAGTAGAAGGAGTCCCTCCTTGTTCTGCTCCCTGGTGAGGATTAAGTACAATGTATGCTGTTAGGACCTATCATTGCAGGTTGATGGACTTTTCATAAGCTAGCACTTCTTAGAACTTTGCTTGCTTCAGGATCTGCTTCACACACCCTCACCATGAATATTGGAAAAGTGTATTGATGGATAATGGGGTTGGGGGTAACTCTTACCTCAGAAAGGAGATGAAAAGTGAGATTAAATAAATTGAGACAATTTGGTAACATCTGGATCACTCTTGCCAGCTCCAAAGTCTTGGTGAAACTTCTTGCTGCCTTGTATAAGTCTCATTTATTGTCCCCAGTTTTGGGTCATTTATTGGAAATTGATGCAAGGAACTTTTGATTAAAAAAACAAACCCCCTGTGGGTAGTGTCAGTTGGTTTTAACTCATGTCTAATAGTTTCCTGCACTCTTTCAGTAAACACCTTGTCATTAGTTGATTTTAAGCATGAGAATGTTCTATAGATGAAACCCCTGGATGTTTTCATACATTGCAGGCTATTCAAACTTATTCACAAATACTTTACATTTGTCAATGTCACTTATCAAACCACAAATCAAGAACTTTAAATACTTGATGTCAAATGGTTCCTTCTCGAGCAACTCCACAGAAACCCATGTCTTGAAATCGCCGGCACTGTGCACGCTCCAGTTCTTGACTCTCAGAATGGACACATGAGCAGTAAGATACAATCATTCATTTCCTTTTGTTTAAACAAAACATTCAAGAAAGCACACACACACACAAATCCTTTGGTCCTTAGCCACAGGACTAATAATTAAAACAATAAAACTATGCTGCCTTTGAAAGTAAAAATACATTTTGTATACATAAACAAGAGATTTAACCTCACCAAACTTCCTGTATTTTCATTTAAAATTATATCCGTTATTCAAAACTAGTACAATGAATGCTGGGTCCTATTAACTAATTGATTAATTAAATATACAGAGTATGTAATTAAACTAAGTACAAAATGCCTAACACAACAGATTGTGATCCAGCGCTAACAAATGCACTAATCATAAAGCCATAAGGTCATGATAAATAAAGCCACTAATAATAATAGCCCCACTCCTTAAGTTGGAGTCTCTAAATTCATCTTGTCTTGGCTATATTACAAATCATTTTTACATGGACACAGAATAATGGAGAAAAACCGTTGATGGTCGCCCTTAAAAAGAGAGGGAGAGAGGGTAAAAAAACATGTTTAGTAAAGGTACAATTATACTTTAAAGATACATAACTTTCTCCCAATTTAATTTTATGTACCCCTACAAATATGTAAGTCATCACATAATAGATTAAAGCCAATCCTAATTTAACATTTCATTAGTTGATTACTTTTTTTAAAAAAAAGTAAGTTCGTTAGAAGTAACATCAGCGTCCTTCTAGATCATTTTGTTAACGAACACACCGGAACCAAATTCATCTATATATTTTACCTCACCGATTTCTTTTCTTCCAGTAACAACACTACAACGACTTATATCCCTTAAAAGCCTTCTCACTCCCCTGGCTTACGTATTTCCCCTTGGGCTGAACTTTACTTACGAAAGGAGAACACAAAGAGGCGTCTGGTCACTTCTAGAGAGGGTCATTCTCTGATAGAATAGACAAAGAATCAATACTTTGGAGTTGCCCTGGCCCCACCCCCTTCAGAACTGCGACGTGTTTGGCCAAATGATTTAAGAGCCAAAGACTACGCCTCTTCCTCTCTTCACAGTTGAGAACGTCTAGTCTTTTAACGTCGCAGATGCCTTGCGCCCCCACACCCAAAACGCACGGTGCACACGTCCTCCGCACCTTCGAGCCAAACTTTTCCAACGTCGAGTTTCATACTGGAAGAGCTAAACAACCTTGAAAAGTTTTGGTTAGCGAGAGACAATGTAAAATGAATTTTACATTTCTTTCCAGGACAGTCTTTACCGCTTACAAAGATGAGAGTCGCCTAAAGTCCATTTACAGTCTGGCTAAACCAGTCGCTCCCCACCCTGGCGAGGCTGACAGCCGGCCACTGCCCCTCACTCACTTTTCTCTCTCTGCTCTTCCCTGTTCACTCTTCTCAGACTATTTTCTGAGTTCTCGGGGCACACTCTGTCCTCTCCCCACACCGACCCTCCAAACACAGTTTTCACCCCCACCCTCCACTCAGCGCGACACAGAACTTTTTTTTCCAGAATTATCCCCGCATCTGTTACAGCCTGCAGTGACTAGCCTCATAGTTGGGGGGGGGCGGGAAAGGTCAGCCTAAAAGTCCCTTCCACCCCTTTTTTAGATCGCAAGTCACCTCTCACTCCACTCGAAAATGGCGCCGAAATCGTAGAACTTCTTAAATTTCATTGTAAGCTTTTTGCAATGGTTTCTGGGATTTTCCTGCGAAGCTGCTCCGCCAAGTCGAACTAGTGAACAAGCCAGCGAAGCGGGACAGAGGAAGGAAAAGGAGGGGGGAGGCGGACAGACAGACCTACTGACGTCCTGACAGATGGAGAGCGAGAGAGAAAGGGCGGAGGACTGTGGCGGGGTTGAGGGGGGTAGAAGATTGGGCACAGGGTCTTGGGAGGGCGCGAGGTCACGGGGGTGCGGGCGCTGAGTGACAGGGGGACCGAAAGTTGGGAGCCGGGAGTCGAGGTGCAGAGCCCAGAGAGAGGCGTGGCGGAGGAGAACCGGAGCCAGGCTGGAGCAAGGCTGGAGCAAGGCTGGAGCAGGGCAGGAGCCGGGCTGGAGCCTAGCCGGAGCAGGGCTGGAGTCGGGCTGGAGTCGGGCTGGAGTCGGACTGGAGTCGGGCTGGAGTCGGGCTGGAGTCGGGCTGGAGTCGGGCTGGAGTCGGGCTGGAGCTGAGTGCAACCCAAGAGGCGAGCAGGAGCAGCCAGCGCCCAGTGGCTCACTGCAGCCCTAGAAAAAGCCGGCCCGGGGGGTGTGGCCAGGAGCTGCTCC
>LOJH01022857.1:3868-14994 GCA_001685095.1 Ellobius talpinus
AGAGAGAGAGAGAGAGAGAGAGAGAGAGAGAGTGAGAGAGAGAGAGAGAGAGAGAGAATGGTAGAGACACAGAGACAGACACAAACACACGAGAGACAGCTGACACCAAATCCAATCACAAAAAGTATAGACATCACATGGGTCTTCATTGAAATAAAGCATACTTACTAAACTATCAAAAAAAGAAGGCAAAAGGTTGAAACAGTTACTTATATGACATCACAGAAATAAGATGGTGTCTTATTTATGTCCAGTATAGCAACCTTGCCTTTTTTTACATTTGTGGATTCCCTTGTTTTTAAAGCTCATATCCCTTGATAATGGAGCTGCATCTCCAAAAATCATTTTTTCTATGGTTTTTGCCTTGTGCATTTCTACAGTTTAGTTCCCATTGGAAATGAAATATTTTATTAGTGTGGGAATACCCTCTTGCTGTGCAAATTGATCCTAATGACAACTTTCCCCCCATTCTTAAAAAGTCTTACACATCTGAAGCTTAAGATGGTATTTCAAGCAGGCTTCCAAATCAGCTGGCCTCATAGCTCCCAACTCCAAGGTCCACAAACATGTGGAAACATTGTGTGTGAAGTTATGTGGACATTGCCTATGGCCCAGGGCAACGTTAACAGTTGACTCATAAGCTTCTCAAGAGACAACTACTTCCAAGAGGATCATGGTTGAGCGTGAAGTTAAATCGCATTTGTTTATGAAGGGAAAGACATTGCTGTAAGTCCAATCAAAGGAGTGTGCTTTTCTCCCTGACACGTCTCTAGAAGTGAGTCATTCTTCGAATATAATGGAACCGGCTGGCATTAGAATGATTGCTAAGCTATTTCAGTCTCACTGCTTTTCTACAAAGTACATAAACAATTGGTATGTCACTGAGACATAGCCATTTAGCAACTGTACATATGAATGTGTTATCATGTAGAAAGGAAAACCATGTCAGTGAACCAAACAAACCCGGATGAAATAGGAATAGCTTGTGCGAGTTTATGATTTACGATGCTGGTCACTTGACTCCATTTCAGCTGAGAAGTATTTTGAGAGCATTCAGTGTCTGTGGCTGAAACTCAAATTGGCTATTTTTCGAGGGACTCCAAAATGAGAAATTGTCCTCATTTGGTATTTTGCAGAGTCCTTGGGGAAGACTGAAAAAGTTATGCAGCTCACCTCTTTCTCAGTCCCCAAACTTGGTGCTTTTTAAGTCATTTGGTAATGCACTCCTCTGGCAAAGTCTGCTCACAAGGAAAATTGGACAGAGGGAGCTCCGGCTGCTCACCTTCAGAATCTTCAAAAACCAGTTCTTGCTCATACACTCCGGGTAAAAGGCTGCTTCAACTCAGCTATGGGAGCCCACTGCTCCCAGGTGGAGGGCTGTGTCAGGTTCTCTCGGGAGTTTTTAACAAGGAGTCTAAGCAGTACTTGGGTTCCTCTCACTGAGCAAATGCTCCCTATGAGGCATCTTTAACGGGATACTTTAAAAAATAAAATAAAATCTTCACAAATCTAAAGCTGCATTTCAAGATCAGCGGATTCCTCTGCGGTTATGTAGCTCATAGCCTTGGCTCAGGCCGCTCCATGACATTCTGAGAGCTACATCCATCAGCTAGGGAAAGGGCAAGAACATTAAGTGTCCCCTGGACCGTCCATAAGCAATGTTCTCCCAAGCTCACCTGAGAGACCTGTTCGTTACCACTAAGCATGTTCTTGGAAACTGCTCCTTCAGCTACTGTGGCATGTCTGGCAGCGAGCAGGGCAATGTTGGAAATATTAAACACATGAGATGGGGCAATGGCCTATCAGAAGGGACCCTGGTTATAAAAACCAGTTCCAGCCTGCAGGTGTAAGTCAGGAACGTCTCGGCCTGCACAGGTGGCTTGGCTGGTTGTTCTAGCCATAGCTACGGCCATGTCTGCCAACTCCCTGTCACAGCCTGCGTGCCTGCCTTTGCTGCTCCTGTGGCTGTAGTGGGTCCAGGATCTGTGGCAAAGGAACAACCTCTCTGCATTCTCTCTGGGTGACAGTGCGTTCTTAGAAAGGGACAGGGCACTACTCTTCCTGTGTGTCCCTTTGTGCTGGAACAAATCCCAGCAGCCCCTTCCAACGAGGTCCCCTAGGAACTACTTTCTCAAGCCTCACATTGAACTAAAGTCCCAAGTTAGAACTCTGACGTGATTTCCAAGTGAGGTTAAAAATGTCCAGTGTCAAAGAGGTGTGGGCTGAACCCAAAGGTGTTTACCTTTCGAACTGGTCTTATCATACAGAAGGCCTCTAGTTCCTTACAAATCCATGTCTCCAAATCCTGCCACTTCCTTACTTATACCTACAACTTGCTGTCAGCCATCTATTTGTTAAATATGTGGTTTTAAGATTCAGTAATTTTGTCATTTTTAAGAAAATATTATTACATTTACTTAAGGTTTTTTTGTGTGTGTGTGCGTGCACACACACACACACACTCATGGACACTCACTATTTTTGCCCAATATAACAGACCTATTGTTCCGATCCATCTTCTCATAATTCAAATCTCTGTCATCAGGCCCAACTGGTTAGTCTGACTCTCTCTTCCCTGAAAATGCATTGATTCCAGGTGGGCAGCCCAAGAAAGCCAGACCAGCTGCATTCAGATAGTACAGATTAGGCTAAACCTGAGGGAATACCCGGGACAGGCTTATTTACCTGCGTGTATGAGCTCAGCACCCACAGCTTTAAAGTCTTTAAGGACAACTACTTAGGGTGTTCTGATTAGTGGGAGGATTCTGAAGTCCCGGCCTTTGATGTCTTCAGGGGGATGTACAACAGACCTTCCAGAGGGTCTGTGTGTCCAGTTCTGAGTTGGCTGGTTCCAGAGTGTTTGCTTCAGTGCTAAGAACCTGAACTCAGACAACAAACACTGCTCCTGGTTTCCATTTTAGGCAGAAGAGAGATGAAAATCCCGTGATGATGAGACAAAGGAGATTTCAAGAACTCTCTCTGGCCAGGAATTTGGATGTCAAAATAAGGAAAGCATGGGAGCTAAGGATGAAGAAGCAGACAGCAAAGCTCCTAGGCAGGGAATCACCAAAGTTAGACCTGTCTGTACCAGCCTCTGGCAACTTGCCCCTTCCACCCTGGGAGTGATGCCATCTGTGTAGTCTCCCTTCACCTGTGTCTGTCAGTTCGCGGCACCAGGACTTGAAACTGAAGAAGGTCAATTAGGATGTGTCTATGAACACTGTAAATTTTACTGACAATGTATTTACTTTGAGTCATAGCTTCTTGGAAAAACAATGAAGCTCATTAGCCTGTATTGATGGAGACAAAGCAGCCTTTTTTGTTTGTCATGTATATAATGTTCTGCCTGCATGACAGAAGAGGGCGCCAGATCTCATTACAGATGGCTGTGAGCCACTGTGCAGTTGCTGGGAATTGAACTAGGGACCTCTGGAAGGGCAGCCTGTGCTCTTAATCTCTGAGCCACCTCTCCAGCCCCACAAAGCACCCTTTTTAATTAAAGAGTTGACCAAGGAAGACCAGCCAAGATGCTTTATGTGTGTGCAGGAGCACTGGGGTCGCGGGTGGGGGGCGCTGAGAGTTTGTGGTCCGTCTTTTTGCTGTTGTTCACTGTTTGATTGTTTCAGTATCTCACATGGTTTAATCATCTTAACTTGGGTTATAGACCTTATTCCTCTTTTCGCTTGCTTTATTTTCCACCTAGAAATATAGAAAAACTTTAAAATCATAAATATGCTGATAATCACCAAGCGTATTTGAAACCCTCTGAATTATATAAGCTTGAAATACAAAGACACCAAAAAGAGCATTTGGAAAATGTTATTTCAATAAACATCAACCTCTTGATTAAAATGAATGAAAATATAATCCCAACATTAGAGAAGGAAACATTAAATGATTTCCTAAAAACATACAGCAAGGCTTTATAATACATTTATACATATATGTATAAGGTTGCTCTGAGGTGTCAAGAGATACTTAAAACAATTTAGGGGAATCTAAAAGGGTTTTTATTCATCTAAATGCAAACTATATCTAACAAAACCCAAAGCTGTATTCATCTGAGATGCTAGGGAACACTTAAGGGTTTTTTTTCTGCTACATAATAAAGATTCATCTGGAATTAAATTTGATAGATTGTGGTATTCACTATTTCTTTACAGTGATAAAAGCAGTAGCACTTTGCAATGAATTCTGCATATAAGAATTCTACACACTACCTCCCATGGAGATGATTGTGAATGTGTACAATGCATGATATGAAGGTACACTGTGCTTTCAAAGTCATCTTAAAGTTGTGTGTGCGTGAGTATGTGCATGCATGTGTGCATCTGTGAGTGCATGTGTATGCATATATATGTGTGCATCTGTGTATATGTGCATGTGTGCATGTTCATGTGTGTGTGCATGTGTGTGTATGTGTGCGTGTTTGTGCATGTGTGCGTGCATGCGTGTGTGTGCATGCACATGTGTGCATGTGTGTGCGTTGGAAGACAGGGCCTCACTTCGTCATCTAGGCTGGCCTACATCCTCCTGCCTCCTACTGACATTACAGGTGGGTGGTAGAAATTAGTCTATTTCTAATGCCCGTTGCAAGAGCCGGGTTGAGCAGTTACTTTCCTCTCCATTATGACAGGGTGACACAGCGACTCCATTTAATTGACCCTCTGCTTGTCAGCACCAGTTCAGAGCTCTGCCGTCTCCTGCAGCTCATTTCTCAGGAATTTGTAGACAAGACCTCTCTTAACAGCCAATCTCATTCCCCTTGCCTGCTCTTTCCAGTCAGCCAGCAAGGCCCTGGGCAAAGAAAGAGGCCGCATTCAGAGATGGCCCCAAGTATTGACTAGACATGGGAAAGAAAGAGCAGGCTAAGCCCAGAGCAAGGCAGGAAAGTAAGACAGCTTCTCTGTTCCTGGGATGGGATCACTTGACCCATATGATGCTTGGTGGATTCCATGCCCCAATGAGGCAAACCCACTGCTTAAACAGCCCATTCCCAGGTGAAAGGCAATGAGTGACTTCTGTGTCCACCAGCCTTGTGTGACATTCTAAGCAGCTTGGCAATGGAATGTATCATGGAAGCATGTGGAGCCGATGAAAGTATTAACCGTAGGAAGGAGAGGCTAATTTGTATTTGGTATCTTATTACACAATTAGATGAATAAAAAGAGGCACCAAGAAACACACAAACAAACAAACAAAAAATCCTGGGATGTGTGTTTGGGGATTGTAAATGCGGAAGCCAAGACAAACATCTAGGCTAGCGCAGACAATGCAATGAAAACTACTGAGGTTCTCCTTGGGGAGGAAAAAGTATTCAGTGAATCTCAATTTGAAAGGCAAGTCTTCAGGAAAGCAGGGACAAGAAAAGGAGGCACTTGGAGCACAGAATAACACAAGTTAAAAAGAAAGTTGTGTTGTTCCCATAACCAGTAACTGAATGATGTCTACTTAAAAGGTTGGTTTTTAAAAAGCGATGCTCACAACGTCCACTTGTTCCACACGGTCCACTTGCGACAATAAATGAAAAAGTGTGCTCACAAATGAGGCTCTGATCCGCCTTTCCAAGAAAGAAGAACATATGCATTGCGTTACTTAAAGCAGATTGATGGAGCCCATCGTAGCCGTAGCGGGAATGTAACTCACGTTTTAACACATAACGTCCCAAGGAGACTTCAGTCCTCAACGTGCACAACTCTGGGTCACTCCACGTCACACCAAACCCTGTGTTCCTTTCTCCACGCACCCAGCGCGCTCCCGTGTTGCGCGCGTACCCGCACTCCCACACACGCACAGTCCCGAGGGGCTCACGGGGACGGCTCTCCCCTCTAGCGGTCACCCGAGCCAGCCCCAGGGTCTCACTTTACCTCCCGCGCAGGCAGGATGCCGGCCGCCGCTGGCTCCACAGTTGGCATCGGTCTCCGCCTCTCTCCCCTTCTGGATCAGCAGATTGGGGCCCTCTGTGTTTTCAACAGGTACCATGGTCACGTAGAAGTTACAGCTTCTCCCTCGCCACTAAACCACCCCGACCTACCGCTCTGACAGCAGTGGTCCCGGTCCCCATGGGCAGCATGCTAAAGAAGAGTGGGAGGGGTTCGAGTGAGGTGTGGGGGGAGAACCTTCGGGCAAAGCCAGTGTGATTTGTAACCAACTTTGTTTCTATTTCCGAAGGCTTTGCCCTTTTCGGTGACACAGGCTGTTGCTATTCCCAGCAGCCTATCAGGAGCAGGGGGAGGGCCGTGGCTCCTGGATTGTTTTGCCTTCAGACGCGAGTTGGAAGCAAGAGGTTAAAAGACTTGGGACGCAGAGGCAGTGTTTGGCCACCGGCTAGGGCTTGCTCTTGTGTTGCCGCAATTTGAAAAGAAGCTTAGAAAAAGAAGCATGAAGATTTAAATGCAAGTCTGCAAGCCGAGAGTGAGGAACAAATACCCACAGATGGTATCTGTTAATCTTTTTAGGAAGACTTTATGTAAAGAAATAAAAGGAAAAATATGTTAATTTTCCTTTCCTTTCCTTTTTTTTAAGCAAGCCTGTTACCCTAAAAGTCATGACACTCACCAGTTTAAACAAAGCATAAAATGTGTTTGTTTCAACGGGATTTGGGTCTAGGTAAATGCCTTGCATAGCTTTCGCTCCAGGCCTGCGGGACTAATGAAGGCCTGCTTCCAACTCCAAACGCAACGATTCTTTACTAGAGACTTTCCAGCCGAGTTTATAGCAAAGTCGTCCATTTAAAAAAAATCACAACTGACCTGAAGAGAGGGGCAGACGGTGGCACTTCCATCAGGTTGCTCGTTGCCTTGGCTGGCAAAAGGATCCTCGCTTGGTATTCAGAGTCAGCTTGAGCTGTTGTAACAGGAAACAAATCACGGCACCAGTGGGAGGGCTGTTTTACTGGTGTGTGAGCTGAACGTGTACTTCTATAAACAGTCAAACAGTCGGGAGATTTTACCTTCGGTTCTGTCCTAGCAAATCACAGCCGTAGAAAACTGTGGCGTCGTCTCAGAAATCATCCGGAGTGAAAACCAAAATGTTGGAAGTACTAGTAAGACAGAAATTACGCTAGGTGCGTGAACCTGACTGATTCTTAGAGCTTGCTAAGAGAAAATGGAAGCCAATTAACGTGCCTAAATTCTTTAGAGCGGGGTGTGGCTCAGTGGTAAAGGACTTGCCTGCCAGACACCAGGTCCTGGGGTCGGAGCCTCGGAACAAAAAGCCAACATCCCAGGTGCTCTCACATCCTTCGAGGCTATCAGGAGTGGAGCTGGGCTTCTGAAGCCTCACACTGTAATCCTCCTGCATCGTAACTTCCCAGCCTTGTCCATCACCCTTGTATCTTCTTGACCTCCAGAGATGCCCTGAAACACAGATTTCACCTTCGCTGTTCCCCTGTAAAAGAAAGCAGGTCTGTGCTTGTCCAGGCCAAGACCTGTTCTTGCTTATGTCCCATACTTTGGGTCACAACCAAGTTTGTCACTAGTTACTTCTATATTATTCCCTGGGAAATACAGGATCAAATGGAAACAAATATGTAATAGTGCAACTAGTATTGATTATACGCCTGCGGTATACATGCTGGTCATACTGGGAAGAACAAACCAAGCCCTGCATGCACAGCTCAGGCCTTACTAAGAGAATAGAAGTTCAAAGTCCACCCAGATTGATGTATCAACACCGAAGAACTCATAATGCAAAACGGCTGGAGAAACTGCTTTTACTTGCTCCCAAGTGTGTTAGGAGGATGGCAGTATTTATCTGTGAGGCCCACATGTCATCTCGTCATATTCCCTTGCCCAGAACCTGTAATGAACTTAGTTAGCGTGGGGTAGAACATAGGTTCTTACCTTTGGTGACTTGTAGAAATACTTTGTTTTATGACATAACCCGCACCTCCCCACACCCACCACCCACCACCCACCAGGCCTATGTTAGCAGGAAGTCTTGGATTGCTTGCTGTGGCAGCTGAGTAGGCACAAGACAAACCCCAGTTCTAGAATGCTTTATGAAGTGGCTCCGTAACCGTTGTTCTGCTCTTTGTAACTGTGCTGTTCAGAGACGCCATAGGCATAAACCAGAAGTCAAAAATAACAAGGAAACAAGCAACATGACGGACCACATTGCTGCCTGGCATCCGACTCTGTTTCTTGTCTTGCTGGTGTTGGCCTGACAAAGGCCACTGGCTATCTCAATCTCTGGCCTGCACTCACTTTCTTCTCTTTGATCAAAGTTGACTCCACCGGCGCAGCACTAGGGTGTGCTATGTGTTTTCAACCCTCAGAAGCAGTTTCTTCAACCTTGTCCTGCCCTTCTGCCTTTTCCCTTCTCCTTTTTCCCCCAAAGCAATTGATAGTGATCAGGATTCTGGTTACCCAAGGTTAGTCATAGAAGCTAGAGCCCTTCTTCAAAGCAGGCAATAAAGCCTGTGCCACCTTTCCCATTCTGGCTGGAAGCGATTCTCGCTGGAAGCGGGGTCGCCCTCCATCCTCAGAAGGAATGCCGCACAGAAAGGCCAGGAATCTGAACACACAGGTCTTGCTGAGTTTCTATTTTAGTTGTTACCTTCAGACTACACTCTGTGGTCCATTCGCGTTTGTACACGGCTCTCCTACCCATTCTTCACTGAACCCAAGAAGGAGAACAGTTTTCCATGGGTCCTGAAAGCTTCATTTATGGAGGTCGCTATGCCATGTAAAAGTTTAGCCAGATGAATGTGCCGTGGTTGCATGGTTAGCCAGTCTTTTGTTATGGTTGTTTCAGCCATGACTATCATGACATGCTGGGTGTTGAGAAAATCTACCACATACTTCTGCCTCTCCTGCTACCAGACTAATCTCTGTAAGTCGAACAAGTCGAACAAGTTTATCCATACTAGAATGTGAAATTCTTGTGTCCTCCATAGTTCTAGTTCCTGGGAGGATGCCTGTCACGCTATAGATGCTCAACAGATATCTGTCACATGAATGAGTGATCAGTTAGAACTGTTAGTGGGTCAAATAACTAAAGCTCTTTCGGAAACATTGAAACCCATCTTATGATTTCTTTTTAGGGAAAATACCACCACAGGATGCTCCCAACACAGTCTCAGCCATTAATGCTGATGTTCAAAGCTGTTCTTGCCCTCAGAGAATATATAATCAGCCACCAGAATGCAGGCACTCCCTTGCTCATATCACTAATTGTTCAGAGGCAGCGCTGCCAAATCTTCAGACACTGTGGCTTGCAAAATGACAACACAGCACAGTAGATGATCTATTTTGTGAAGTATTATTGTCTCCATTATGCAGAAATAAAACTCAAAGCAGTATCAACCATACTCAAGATCAAAAAATATTTTCCAGTGTCAGATTGTGAAAATTTCAAGTCACACAAAAAAATCCTACATTTTATAAGAGATTTTACTGTTGACCCACTTATCTGTTTATCTAAAAATCCCCCATCTATTGAAATAATTAATTTTTATTATAGTTAAAGTAAGGGTAAATGTCTTCTAGGCAGTAAAATTAACTAGAGGTCTACACTATTTAGGTTTCTTCTTTCAGCAAAGTTTTACATACAATGTTGAGCACAAAGCCTTAGAATGCCATTGTCCACATTCAGGAAGCACACACAGTCTGATCCCTGACTAGATCTCAGAACATAACCAGTGTCCTAGAAAGTTCCCTGCATCTCTTCTGAGCGAATTCCCACCGTGACCTCTGATTGTTTGTTTGCTCTCGTTATTTGTCAAGTAAAACACCTCCACTTGTTCTGAATAAATAAAAGGGAAGAATGTGGATCCTGGTGTAGAGCATCTCTCACTGTGCTTCGTTTGAGATTCACCCAGGGTTGCCCAAACACTATCAGTTCATTCTCCATAACATGAGTGAATACACCAACTTATTCGTTTCCTCTCGTGGGCACCTGGACTGTTCTCAGTTCTTTTCTATAATAAATAAAGCTGTTATGAGAACAAGCATTTTTTGCAGAACATAACCTCTCAAGGCACAGCAGTGCAAGTCTATTTGACTCCAAAGCCACACGCTTCCTTTATAGCCTGCTGTTTCTCTGCAGTGTATCATTGTGCTTATGTGGACATCTCTGAAAGGTTCATCCTAAAGGGGCTTATTACAGTATAAACACACATGCAGAAATCCAATCCCTAGACAAACACAATGTCCAGATACATTCAGTTCTGGCTTAATCATATGCCAATTAATACCCACCCTGGCATAACTGTTTGGAAGGATATTTATTTTACCTCTTGCTTAGGCTATCTGTATAATTTTGCTTTCTAAATGATACTTGGTTTTTTGTTTTTGTTTTTGAAATAGGGTCTTGCTGCATAGCTTGTTGAACTGAAACACTATATTCACAAAAGGAAAAGGTGAATTATGGGGAAAATAAGAATATTGTTACTTCTCGAGGTTAGGATGGGAATTTCCTCTGAAGAGATGTGATGGAACTTTCCAGAATGATTGTGCTTTTTGGTGATCCTTCTGCCTATGCCTTCTAATTGCTTGGATTATAGGCATCTTCCACCACACCTGGATGCTAAGTGTGTTCAGTGTTTCTTCCATATGCTTAGAGTATTATGACTCATAACATTGTTTAAAGTTTCTTAAATTATGAAGTGAGCATCGTTAAATTCAGTATATGACTACTGTATTTAATATTATATATTAGTCATTCATAAGACAATGAAGCAATACAAGAAAATGTTGATGCTGTTATCTGAAGTAGGAAAATTAAAATCAGTAGAAAATTACAAACTCAATATTTTCCCGCAAGCCTTCAAAAATATACATGTATACTGTTCAAGACTACTAGGGAGATTTGAAAAATTAAATGTAACTGATATGTTGGGCTGGGAAATCATGTGTAAAAAATATTGTCTTAAAAATTGTGGCATGGGACTAGAGCCTAGTGGTAGATGTTGATCATTCACAGGGGACTGGAAGGAGACCCTCAGCACCACACACATGCACACACACACACACACAGACACACACACACGGTTTGCATAACCATGTTATTGAATATATAATGACTACAGGTTTGAAGAAGTCATGCAAACTTGGGACAGACTGAGGGGACATTGGCAGTGGCACCAGGATTTATCCCTACTGCTTGTACTGGCTTTTTGGGAT
>LOJH01022858.1:0-19728 GCA_001685095.1 Ellobius talpinus
TGAGTAAATTGGGAGCATGGGGACCTTGGGAGAGGGTTAAAGGGGAGGGGAGAGACAGAGAAAAATGTAGAGCTCAATAAAAATCAATTTAAAAAAAGAAATGAATAAATGGAGAACATTTGTTTGATCCTCACTGAAGAAGAAAAGAATAGAAAGTCTTCAGGGTAGCCGGGAATATGTCTGGTCAGAACACCAACAAGCCCTGAAATTCTCCCATCTCTGCCTCTGTATTGCAAGTTGTGGGTGTGTTGTGGGTGTGTTGTCTTTGCCTAGCTTTTTACATAGGGGGTGGGGATTTGAACTCAGTTCCTCATACTTACGAGGTAAGTACTTATACCAGCTGAGCAATCTTCTCGACCCATTAAAGATTTTTCAGCCAGTTTACTGTTGAATAACATTTCAGCAGCAAGGACATTTTAATTCTTAAAAAGCACCTGGCTCTTCATGTTCTCAGAACAGTGACATTTGTGGAAGGTGACTTCTGAGATGCTTGACTACAGTTTTCAGTCTTCTTGCCCCCTATAATGCACCCTTTACCTTGAGGTCATCAAAGTTGTTTTAATGATTAACAACAAACAGGATAATACACAAAGAAAATTCTGTGATATAAATTGGGGTCAAATTTTCAAGAAAAATTAATAGAGATGTCGGGCTATCAAATGTTTCTGATTCAGAAATTAAACTTTTGTTGTAAGCCCAGAAGCCGTCATCTTGATCCTGGAACTCAAGTTAAATATGAGTGACCATGCCTGACTCTATTACTGTTTAACTTTCTAAAGCATTGTTTTTCTGCTAGAGATTCAAAATATGTTTAATTACAGCCTCTAGCTAAGCCCCAGGGCCAGACAGCGGAGACAAGCGGTCTGGGCTCCCAGAGTTTCAAAGCTATTTGGCTTAAAATTTCCACAGTATGTTTCTCACGCAGTAATACAAAGCAAAATCGCTTCCTCCCATCTAGACTGTACGTGTTTTGATCCATGTGTTCTGGAGTTGTCTGACTTCTTCCTTACTTATGATCATTCCTTTCCTTTCCTTTTAGTCTAAGGACCTGCTGCTCCACCCTGACCCCAATCTCTTTATAATTCATATGCAGTTTTAACATACTCCTTTGTAGTTAGCTCTTTATCTTACATTCTAGAAGCATGTCACCATGTCACCCTGAGTGCTCTATTGTCAGTAGTGATGACTTGATGGCCTTTCTGTTTGCTTCTGAACCATTCACCCTACTTTTGACATATATATATATATATATATATATATATATTCTGTTTGAGATAAGACGGGAGGCCATTGTCTTCTGTGGATCTTGCAAAGATCATGGCTTTGCTATTGTTCCCGTGGCTGTGAAATCAAGCACACATACGTGGCACACACTGCCTCAGCACCAATCTCAAGCATGACCTCAGGGAAGTTCTGGGGCTTGGTCTCCAAGACAGGTTTGAGTAATGGAGACTCTCCTCCCACCTCTGACGTGTGAAGAACCCACCCCTTTTTCTTTGAGAAGCATCCACCTCCAAACCGCTGGAGTCTTCATCTGTGATAAGACAAAGGCACCAAAGACTTTAAAAGCCCTTGCCAGGAGCCGCAGGTTTATTTTGTGTAGCAGACACGCCAGATGTTGAGATAAAGAAGGGCAGTGCATATATATCAGCTCACTTGTGGACTAGGTCATAGTTTCTCCTTGAGAGTGGCTGCAGGTGAGTCACAAATCTCTTTTATTTTCATTGAAACATTCTAATTATTTTTTTAATCTAACTGCGCCTTGCTAATTATAGTAAAATTAATCCAGATTATCACTTTCTGAATTTCTGAGCCTTCCTTGAAGGGTCTGTAGAGATGAGACTGAGCACAAACATGTGACACACAGGTGACAATGATGTCAACCCACCTGCCACCACTTCATGTTTAGGGGCTCCTGAAGCCCTGTTCTGAATGTTTTATCCTTGGGTTTACTAATTCTGTACAATAAAACCACATCTCTAGCACAATTCATAGTCACAGACCATTCTTTATCTCTTCTAGACAGACAACAAATATAGGCTGGGTTGTTCCTTTATGTGCCATGTTGTGCACATTTTGCTTTTCCCCTTAACATGTAAGCACCGCTTTTTGTGGTGTTAAGAGAGACTTTGGGTTGTGTTGATCACTGTCTTTCTTGACGGCTTCTTTTAGCAGCAATCTTGCCAATTCCCCCCCTCACACACACTCATTACCTTACCTACTGTAACATCTCTTTCCCTGCTCCCTTTACCATACTTGCTATGTATCATATATTTGTCCATATACATAATTTGGATTTCACTGCCTACCTAGATTCCTAGCTCTGTCCTTAGCTTTAAACATGGTACAAACTCCCCTTTAACTAGATCTCAGTGTAAGCCTCAGCTTCTCGTCTGTACAATGGACCTGCTCCATCCTCTTGCTCCTGTAATTCCTGAAGTGGTCTTGATTAATAAGTGGATCATATCTGTGGCACCCAGGGGTCTTTGGGGTGCATTCGTTACAACATGATAATGTTGGGAGCAGCTAGGGGCAAGCTTGATTATAAAGAGGACATCTTAGGGCATTGTACGTCCATACAATGCCTGCTCCTCCTGTGCTCTCCATCCCACCTGGGTTGCAGGAGCTTTGCTCTCAGGGGAACTGGTAAGGGCAGAATGAGCAACCCCAGGGTGTTGCCTTTGTAAACACAGAACAGCCCTCAGGGAGGCAGAATAAAACTGGAAAAGTGTCCAAACCATGCAATTTGGGAGAAGAGACTGGTGTCCAGTATACGGCCCTTTGTGTAGGCAGGTAGGTGTTTAATCAGCCACTGCTCTGTTCGGAATTACTGACTGCTATTATCAGTGCTCTGTTTACAAAAGTCTGGGGGCTTTTTTGAAGAGACTGCCCTAACCCCCCTTGTTTCTGTACGTTCTTCCCTTCATAGACCATAATTCTTGCAGAACAGTGGGTTTGTTTGTTTGTTGTTTTCAGAACTGTATAGATGGAGTTAGGGCAGAAACCCCCAGCCAGTGTGACAGGTGAGGAAATGAGTGAATTAAACTGTGAGGCTCACTCCTGAGCTGGTTGCCTTTAAGCAGTCTCAAAGGACCCGGAGCAAAGACTGGATGGGTGGCTTTTACTTCTCCGTCCATGAAGGCTCTTGTTTTGGGAACATACAGAGGAGCCACAGCTTGACCACACAAGGTGGAGGTCATGTTCCTAGAGGGCCTAATGTTGAAGAACACAGAGAGGGTTGTGCACAAAAGCCTAGGGTAAGCCCTTACTCTAAGGGTAGTGATACTCAACCTGTGGGTTGTGACCCTTTGAGAGTTGAATGACCTTCGCAGGGGCCACATATCAGATATCCTGTTATCAGACATTTACATTACTGAATAAAAAAGAAATTAAAAGGGAAAGGACATGACTTCTCCTAGGTGTGGTAGAACAGAAAGTTTATTGTAGAGAAAAGAGAGACATAGTGAGGGCAGGGACATCTGGGAGAATCCAGAGTGCCATGACCCTGAGCTGTGTGAGGAGAGGGAAGGGAGAGGGGAGAAAGGGGGACCAGGTATAGTAGCTAAGAGGGAAAAGGTACAAAACAAGTGAGTAACCAAAATGACTGGATTATGTAGAGAAGAGCTGCTTAGCCCCTGGGCTGGAGTTCAGGGTAGGGGATGGTGGGTCCACAAGCCAGGAAGACCTTGTAATAGGTAGGGGCTGAGAGATGTTGGGAGAATCTGGCAGTCATGTTAAATAGACACCTCACCCATTTGTCCAAGGCTTTGAAACTTAACAAATAGGATTCATAACAGTAACAAAATTACAGATATGAAGTAACAACAAAAGTAATTTTCTGGTTGGGGGGTTCACCACAGCATGAGGAGCTGTATTAAAGAATCACAGCATTGGGAAGATTGAAAACCACTGCTATGGGGGACCTTGATAAGAAGAGAGGTGAAGTTAAAGAGGTGGAGACCTTGGGGACAGGATAAGGAAAGCCACTGGCTGCTAGAGCCACGTCTAACTGCAGCAAAGTGTTTGGGACTCCGCTGTCTAATTAGCATTTCAGGCCAGGAAAATTGTTGTGGAGAGTGTTCCAAGAGAGGGCCTTGGGACTCTGGAAGCCACCAGCAGAGCACAGGGCAGAGGAAAGAGCTGCTGAATTGATGCAGGGCCCAGGAGGAGCACCTGGAGAGTAGGATGAGAAAGCCAAGAATTGCGGATAATGATCCAGATAGTGAGGATCAGAAGGACCACTGAGTTGGTCCTTGACATCACCCTTTCACACAAAGCAGGTGGAAGAAAGAACCTCAAAATTATTGCGTGGTTGGGGAGAAGAACTGGAAACGGGCATAAATTTATTCCATTCACTCATTCATTCATCTCACCAACCATCATCAGATGCCTGTACGTTGGAATTTAATAGTGAAGACAACCACACAAAGGCCTTGTACTACTGTGGTCTCTGGTAAGTGGGGAGATGGCCACCTACTCAGTCTTCCACCCACATTAAAATGGCGAGTGATCAATAAAGTCTATGGTAAATGGTAAAGGACAGCAAAGAAGGTTCAGGGAATATATAGCAGAGGAGAGAAAGCCTTAATCAAGAGAGATCACCTACTAAGGGACTCTGGAGCTGAAAGGGGCATAGGCGTTAAGTACATGAAGGTTGTGGAGAAGTCCAAAAGACAAAGCAAAGCTTGTACCTGTGAAGATGTCACAGTCTCCACCGCTACCCTGTAGACCAGGCCGGCCTTGAACTCACAGAGATCCTGCCTCTGCCTCCCCTAGTGCTGGGATTAAAGGTGTGTGCCACCACCGCCCTAAGTCACATCAATAGCAAAGAAGTGTGCTCTACAGTGGTTGTTTGTATACCTGGAGGGAAAGAATTATGCAAGTCTCCCAGAGGTCAGTAACCAGCACCTTAGTGATAAGTGTGTTTAGCTCTAGAGGTGGGAAACCCAGAGGGGCAAGGGCAGGGTTAGGCAGACTTGGGGTTTAAGTAGAGTTTATTGTTCGTGGACCTGTTGTTGCTCCTCTCTGCCATCTGAGCGCGTGGTCTTGAGAAGACTTCTCACCAGCTCTTCAGAGGCTGTCAGTTCAGGTACATCCTTAAGACTGCTTTTGAGGTTTCTCTTGTAACCTCCTGGGATAAAATTCTCCCATGAGAGTCAGATCCTTGGGAGCCCCTGCACAAGCTGTTGTTTTACGAGCCATGGCTTTTGAGGTTCCTCAGTGTCAGGAAGAAATGGAGAGAAACAGGGGACTTCTGCAAGGTGTGATTTTCAGCGCCAATGAGTTTACTTTTTATTTTATTTTATGTGTATGGATGTTTTACGTGCATGTGTGCCTATGCATCATTTTCATACCTGGTTTCTGTGGAGGCCTTAAGTGGCCATTGAATCCCCAGAAACTGTGGTAAGATGATTATGAGTTGTGATGTGGTTGCTAGGAATCCTTCCTGGGTCCCCTGGAAGAGCAGCAGTGGCTCCTAACTACTGAACCAACTTTCCAGGCCCAGAGCCACTAACTTTAAGTGAAAATTGCATCTGAATGTTGTCTTGTCCAGAGGCCACAGGCAAAGCAGAGGTTTCAGAAAGTCCCCCCTCCCCCGCCCCGCCCCTTTGAAAGTCTTTCCCAAACCTCTGTATTTTTTGTTTTTTGTTTGTTTTGTTTTGTCTCCAGATTTGATGCCTTAAGGTAAGTTTGATAAGAGCCATTTATTTGCAGTGAATGTGGAGGGGAGTATTCCTCCCAAAGGGTTTTACTTAAGAAAAGGAATTTATCATTGCTGGAGTAGAAGTGGGAGAAGATTAGGGTAAGTTTTCCCAGAAAGTGAAGGCAGACCCTCCCCAGCCTGAGGGAAGAAGTGACCTTCCTGCCCTGCCTCAGTCTCAGTGGGAGGCTGGCTCTCTCCTCTGTTCCCAGCTACTGTTCATTTTGCCAGCCCAGCTGCTGGCTCTTTAATTTTTGCATTGATAAGTTTTCTGTGAAAAAATTAGAATCGTGACACTTCCCTGTTGCTGTTCTTGCCCAGTTGTGTCTCTTAACTCCCCATTTTGTTTCAAGAGTGCCTCATTAATTAGTCTTACATAAATTGTGTGCCACAAGTGAGTTTCCTTGCCTCCTCCCTGGCCCTGTTAACTAAACACCTCCTATATCCTGTTCTCTGCTGTCCAACCCGATTGACTCAGGAGGTGACACTGGCTGACACTTGGCAAATCAGTGACCTTCTTTTGGAGCTAGGGTTGACAAAGCTGCCAGGAGGCAGGGTAGAGGGATAAGCACTGTGCCAGCCTTTTCTCCCCTGCCAAGGAAGTAGCACCTTATCCTAGAGACATACTAGTACTGGATAATCCTGAATTTGTTACATATTAAAATTGGAAATTTTTTGATTGAAAAATTTTATCCAGGTGGGTTCAAATACTATTAAGCATCAGAAGCAGCCACTTGTAATATTCCAGAAAAGTTGTTTTAATTTTTCAAACAATCCCCCAACTTGTGAGGCTGGAATGAGGTATGTGTGAAGCTTGCTGAGCTCTCTGGATGAAGGTTACCTCAGCACAATGTTTTAAGATTCATTTTAAATTAAAAACAATGTGTGTGTGTGTGTGTGTGTGTAAGCAGGGGAGGCAGAGAGTATGGATGTGAGTGCAAGCATCCTCAGAGGCCAAAGACATCGGATCCCCTAGAACTGGAGTTCCAGGTGATTGCGAGCCTCACAACATGGGTGCAGGGAAGAGAACCTGGGTCCTGGAAGAACCGCAGCAACTCTTAACCACAGAGCCGTCTCTCTGGCCACAGCATTACTTTATGTATCTGAGACTTGGGCTTCTACAGTATCCCAATGAGCTCCATAAAAGGAGCCATTGAAACAGATCTGCAGTGATATAAATTTGATTTAATTTTTCAAAAGTCTGAAATATTCTTAAACTTTAGCTATGCATTACAGTTATATTACTTACCTTTATTCAGAGTTTTTAATAATATGAATAGTGTATTATCACTAATGTAAATGTTTTAGGTCTTAAGACAAGGACTCTAGCACAGGCTGGTCTTGGGCTTGTTGTGTAGGTGGTAGCTGAAGATGGCATTTGACTTCTGATCTTGCGGTTTTTGCTCCCCAGGTTACTGAGATTATAGACACACACTACTATACCCAGGAGAATATAATTGCTTTTTAATGACAATATTTTACTGCTTCTGTCTTGCCACAGCTTAGATAAGTTTCATGGATTTGGGCATGGTCTTTTCAGCTTACGGTGTAAGTCTTTGTGCCAGTATGTGTCTGACCTGCCTTTCTATCCATGATCTGATCGTTACCCTCTCAGCCCTCACGGTCAGCTTTCTTTAGGATTGCCCCTATCAGAATGCGCTTAAAACGAATAGAGTCTGCACCCATGGACTCTGTTGTTTAATTTTCTCCACCGCATGCCCATCGTCTCATCTCTTTGAGACAGAATAACTCACTGGTCTCAACCTCCCAGTAGCTCCACACTTTTATGTAGGTTGTAACCAGCTGAAGAAATTAATGTAGTGTATTCTGAATACTGACATTTAGAATAGCCTTGCCTATATGATTCAGAATTCCATATGAAAACTTGGCCAAGGCTTTGAACTTCTACACAATATATGCTGACTGCAGTTTCCCATCACTGCCTTCCCCACGGCGTAGGTAATATCCGACTCTTACTCTGTGATGTGACTACCATGCTGATGGAAGGGGCCTAGCCTGGGGATTGCCCTCAATTTGGCAACTGAGTGAGAGTCCAGAGGGAGAGAGGGCCCTGTCTAGTCAAGCAAGGCAATGAAAGGCTGGTAGTGATGTAATTTGTTGGATACATGTGTGCTGGGCGTTGGAAATTAGAAATGAGTGTGACTTCTGGCAGTGGAAACTGGACCTTACTTGCACGTTATGTCTCCCATGTTGGTTGAGAATAAATGGAGAAGTGACCATTAGTAGAACGGGGACAGTTTATGTCAGTGCCACAGCATCTACTTGATGAAATGCGTTCATGTTATTTCTCTCCTTCACCTCTTGCCCCTGTCTCCTTTCCTTCCCTTCCGTGTGTGTGTGTGTGTGTGTGTGTGTGTGTGTGTAAGTGTAATCTTTTCCATCCTCTCAGGTTCGCTCAGTTTTTCCATTTACACAAACCCACAGCATCGTACTTACAGTCCAGTTTGAGTTCCTTGAGAACATAGCTGTGTGTGTTTGGTACCCTAGTGCTTCTTAGGCCTCCGAGAACACAGACGTTTCTTAAGGGTTCAGAAAATCTTTCTGGAAGTTCAGTCCATCATTCACACTTCATCCCTTGATTTTCATGTGTGGAAGGACTGGCTGCCCTGGCTGTGTGGATGATCGATGTCTTCCTCCACAAGCAAGGGTTAAGCTGATGGCTTGTAGGTTATTCTGATCTAAAATAGACTCCTTTGAAAGACAGCCAGAGGCTCTTTTTTGAATATATGTATACAATGCTCTTTTGATCTTCTGACAAAAATACTGCTTCTAATTACTGTGCAGTTGTTGGTGACAGCCCTAGCCCCTGAAATGCTGTCATGGTTCAGGGCACATTACCTTTGTGTTTGACTGGGTTATATTGACTCTGTCATTGACAGTTTAAGATATTTCCTAGAAATTGCCTCTGAAACATTTCAATGTATACTTTGTTTTTAGAGAAAATGTGAAAACATCCCTCAAATGGGTTCAAGTTTGAAAATTAAAATGAATTATATTGCTTTATTTTTTTACCAAAAATGCAGCTTCCTAATGTATTTCATTATTTCTAATTTTATTTGTCGAGATGAAACTGTGGATTCAGCCTTCCAAGAGTGTAAGAACTAGAGTTTCAGTCTCAGTTGCTGGGAAACCATGTGGTGAGATCTTGGTGTGTGGCACAGGAGCAGTTTTTTCTCTATTCTGTAGCTCTAGTTTGTGGTTGAGGATGGCAATTTCCACACTAGCTAATCTCTACAATGCTCAGCTCCTAAACATAAAGATAGCTAGACCCATATCTGGAATGTCAGAGTAGCTTTCTGTCTATAAAACTTCCAGGTGGATTCCCATGCTGCAGAAAGTCTACTTTAGAATACTGCATCAAAAGTGTTCAGGATCATGGTGTGAGTCTTCTGTTGTATTATTGATGTTCCTTTATGCTGGACCAACCATCTTGCCAAGGGCTGTTCATAATGGAGACTAGATAAGAGTGTGGGCTGGGAGATCTTGGACCTCCATCTATCTCAACTATCATTAAAACAAAACAAAACCCAACCCAGTTTTAGAGATGGAAAGAAGACTTGCTGTCAATGTATGAGGACCTGAGTTCAGATCCCATCACCCATTTTAAAAAGCCAGCACGTGTTCACAGACACATATACAGCACAGGCACCTCTAAATAGAACTTAGATGAGGAAATGGCGAGAGTCATCATTGTTGAGGGCGATGGTATTACTTGTACCAGGTGAGCAGCCTTGGCATTAGGAGTTTCTTTTTTCATCTGGTCCTTTCAACATGAGTATCAAGCAGGAGCAGTGTTGTTGGGTTGCTAACTAATTGCAACTCAGTAGTCATCTTTCTTAGTATGCGCTATTGCTGTCATCAGAAATACGGTTCCTTTCTGGAGGGCACGGATGGCCTCGTGCTACACCCTGGTTTAGCAGGTGCTTAGGCAGCATGTGAGCAAGAGGCAGATGGATCAGGTTGCCCAGGCTCTCTTTCTGCTGTCCCCAGGTGCTAGAGCATGATCTTACAGGAAAAGTTACCTAATTGGTGAGAGCCCCTGTTTTCCTACCTGAGGGAAACCAGTGCTAAGGTCACAAGGCTGGTGGTGGATGGTAGAACACGGTGTCCATGTCTATACAAAATAGCACTTAGCAGATGCCACTAATGCCATTCTCGCCCTCATTAACTTCACTATCAATGCTGAATGGCGTGTGGAAGAACTATAGGCTGCTTTTCATTGATTTCTGTCCCTGTTTATACTTTCTAGAATTAACATTTAGTTTTGTCCTTCTCTTGGATATTTCTTTTATAACTTGCTATATGCCTTGAGAGGCATGAGGCACCCGGGATACAGTGGTGAACAAAAGTGCCAAAACATGAATGTTGAGTTACAAGTAACACTTTGCTGCCTTTTCAATGTTTCAGTTTTTAAAGATTTTATTTTTAATTTTAATTATGGGGGGCTGGTTTTTGGAAATAAGTACAGGTGCCTGCAGAGGTTGGCAAGGACAGAAGTATCAGATGCCTGGGAGTTGGAATCATGGGCGGTTGTGATGTGCCAAACATGAGTACTGGGAACTGAACTGAGGTTCTGGATGAACAGTCAATGCTCTTACCCTCTTAACCACTGAGCCATCTCTCTAACTCCTCCTTAACTTTTCATAGCCCCACATTTAACCATGCAAAAACTGAACCGATATTGGTAATCATTTTTAGGTTTTGTGCATTTGCTCATCCACCATCAACCACCCTGAAATCAGCCACAGAAATGCTATGTGCCCCCATGTCTCCTTCCTTACTTGACTAATTTTTTATTTAGATTCATTTATTTGTTTACGTATTTATTTTACGTATGTGTTTTGTCTACATGTATATCTGTGCACCACTTGTGTATAGTGCCCATGGAGGCCAGAGAAAGGCATTTGATCCCCTTGGAACTGAGGTTACAGATAGTTGTAAGCTGTCATGTGGGTGCTTGGCAAGGACTACAGTACTCTTAACTGCTGAGCCATGTCTCTAGCTCCCTACTTGGTGGAAGCTCATTCTACCAGTGAAATTCAGTTCAGTTGCTGCTTCTCTGTGAACCTGCCCTTAATTCGCTCTTCTTCCTGCTCTCTACCCACCCCTCTCATAGAACGGTGCTCATCTGACTTAGGTTCTATATGACTTTTTTTTTAAGACAGGATTTCTCAGTAGGTTTGGAGCCTGTCCTGGTGCTAGCTCTTATAGACCAGGTTGGATTTGAACTTACAGAGATCTGCCTGCCTCTGCTTCCCGAGTGCTGTGATTATAGGCGTGCGCCACCACCACCCAGCTCTATATAACTTTTTGTGTTGCTGTGATAGAATCCATCATGGAAACAAGGCAGGGGAGATTCATTTGACTCTGTGTGTCATGGCTGCTCCATCCATTAGGGTAGGAAAGCCATGGTGGCAGAGGTGGAGCAGTCCATGGTAGCAGGAGGGTGAATGAGGAAGCAGCAAGACAACTGAAGCAGACTATAGTTGACCTCAAGTCCCTTCATGTTCCTAAACTGGGCCCTACATCCCAGAGAGTCTACAACCTGCCCTGACAGTGCCCTTAGTTCAGGTGTCCAAAGGTTCAAGCGCAAGAAAGGAAATTTGAATCCATATGACTGTCAGTGGTCATTCACCCTATCTATATGAGCTGATGCTGCCCTCACAGACTGTAAGGGACATAGGAGGACTACAGCATGCTGCCATGTTGTCTCTGTCTCTGCTCCTTGCTATGATGTCCCTGTGCAGACAGACAGACAGACAAACACATACACATGCATAGACAGAAAGAGAGAGATCTGTCTATAAGTGGTATTCTATAAGTGGTATTTTACTTTTTGTCCCCATTAAAGGGAGAGGAAACCATGTATAAGTGACTGTTCACGGGTGTTCATGACACAGTACATATGAATGGAAGTGCTTGCACATTCCTGATACTCACTAGTTATTATTATTGTTTTCAAACAGCATAATTGGCATGTGATATGTTCAAGTGTATAATTTATATGTTTTGACTGAGCATTCCCCTGTGAAATGACCGCAGTGACCAAGATAACTAACACATGGCATCGTGCCTCTTTCTCACCTATGTGCCCCTGCCAGATCAACCTTTCTCTCTTGTCTATAGACAGCTACTGATTTTATTTACTTCACTGTAGATTAGTTTATGCATTCTCTAGAGGGGGGGGTGCCTGGCATCTCTCGCTTGGCCTCATTAATTTGAGATTCAGCTGTCTCGTGGCACATAGCGATATCTTAATCCTTTGCATTGTCAAGTTCTCTGTAGATGTACCCCACTGTTAGTTGTCCATTCACCTCATACGGATACTCTAATCCTGGAACATGATAAATTAAACTCTGTCAACAGGTATTTGTAAGACTCCTTTCATTTCTCTTGGGTAAACAGGCACCCTGGAACGGAGTAGGCAAGAAGTACAATTGATATTTACATAACCCTGTAAGGAAGAGCCACACTTCATTTTATATTATCAGCAACAATATAGAAGAGTGTATACAGTATCCATTTCTTTACATCTGATAACTTTGCTGTGCTCAGCCATTTCCATCATCTGATAGCTTTGTGTATTGGAGAGTATGGAACACAACCTCACTGGGATTGTAATTAGTGTTTCTCTAATGACTGGTTATTCTCTGGCACTTACTTGCCTCTGTAGATCTTAGTCTGATGAAGTATTTGTGTAAAACATTTGCTCGTTTTAAAGTAAGCTGTTGGAGTTCTTTGTGTTGGCTCTGTGAAGTACATGTTTTTCATATGTATATTTCTCCTCATCTGTGATTCATCTTTAATCATGTATCTGGAAAAGCAGGAGTTGTCAAAAATGATAGGACCCAACTTGTTGCTGAATTCCACCATTAATCTTAGTCTGGGGCAGGGTGAATCCTTTGCTTAACCCAAGATCATGAGAATCTTTTATGTTTTCTGAACGGGTTTTGGTTTCTTTAGTCAATTTGAGTCAGTTTTGCAGCTGTGTATGATGGGAATCAAAAAGTGTGTGGCTTGTGGGTATACTATTATCCCAACAGCATTCGTTGAAAAGACTCTTCCTTCTTCATCACGTTTCCTTGCACTCTGTCAAGAGTCAGTGAAACCAGGAAGTCCGTTCACCCCCGGAATTTGTACTTTATGTCCTGCACTTTCCTGCATGTGATCTCTTTCAAAATTGCTGATGAATATGCTGGTGATATGTAGATATTGGACTCAGTGACTCAATGTGGTTGAAGTTGCCATTTTGAACACTAAGTTTAGGTAGACCATCTGCTTTAATGAGCATGGACCAAAGTACCTATTCCCCCTACACAAAAAAGTGACTTTTTCAGAGCCTAGGGAGATGGCTCAGTCAATAAAATGTCTGCTGTGTAAGAATGAGTACCTGAGTTGGGTTCCCTAGCATCCACATAAAAGGTGACTTTGGCAGCTTGCGCCTCTGATCCCTGTGCTGGAGTGCCAGACATTTAGAACTCACTGGCGAGCCAGCCCAGCCTACGTATGAGCTCTAGGCCAAGTGAGAGACCCTGTCTCTAGAAACAAGGTTGAAAAAAACTGAGAAAAACACCATGTATTGACCTTTAGTCTACACACACATTCATGTCCACATGTACCTATTTATGCGTGCACACATGCTTGTATGCTTGCAATATATAACATGCTTCTTGCCAGGTGTTGTGGCACACGCCTTTAATCCCAGCACTCAGGAGGCAGAGGCAGGCAGATCTCTGTGAGTTTGAAGCCACCCTGGTCTAAATTGTGACTTCTAGGTCATCTAGGGCCTTGTGTCAAACAACATCAGCAAAACAAACAATGACAACCAAAACCACGAAACAAAGTAAAAACATCCCGTATTTCTGCCAGGCTTAAAGGGAATTTATTAAAGTAGACAGGGCAGAGTCTTAAAACCAGGGAACATAAACATGAGTTCTGAAAGGAGGAAGCAAATGGTTTTTGTCTTGTTTTGATGGTTTTATCTCAGGAACTGGTGAAGCAAACCAAACCTCCAGGCCTTTCCCCTTCTACAGTCCTCTTTGAGGCAGTCTCTTGGTAATCACCCCACTTTTTTTGCCTTCTGGTCTTCCTGTCGAATCTAGGATGAGTGAGATGGAAGCATAACAGAAGCAGCCTCGGTGTGGTTGCTTCTGTCATCCCAAGAGCTTTGAGGTTACAACCAGGTTTTGTACCAGGCCTCACAGCAAGAAAACATCCCAAGAGAACGCTGTGTCTGCGGGCACAAGAATGTCTTGTGTCCACGGCAGTTGCAAATGACTAAGAGGCTCTACTTCCTGCTTTGCCTGATGAAATTGAAAATTAAAAAACAGTCTTTCATATCACTCCTGCTGCGGTCACAAGTTTCCAATCTAGTAACTTCCTTTCCCATCATCTTCTCACCTGTTTCACTTTAAAAAGTTTCTCTAGTCAGTATAACAAGGTCATTACTCTCATAAAGAGTCTTAGTAAAATAACAGCACCAGGGCCAAGGGGATTGATCAGTGGGTAAAGCAGTCCTTGCACAAACAAGCATGAGAAACCGAGTTTGACTCTCCAGAACCTGTGCCCAAACCGGGCAGGTGCGCTACCTGCCTTGATGCCAACACTTGGGGCAAAGATGGGGAACCTGTGGCAGCCTCGCTAGTTATGCTGGTCAGAAGTGATGAGTTCAGGGTTCAGAAACAGACCGTACCTCAATAAATAAAGTGTAAAACCATTGGGAAAGGCATTTCTTATCCACCTCTGGTCTCCATGTGCATGTATACACACAGTTCACCCATACATGTGTGTGCCCATATACATGCAAATGTGAGTACACATTTCACACGTATGTACATGCATGCACATGCAAAGAAATAAAATATAAAATAACATAATATGGAAATACGTAAGTTTTTTAGTTCAGCACGTTGATATTTGTGTTTGTGGCTCATTTATTACACTTCAGTTTAGCTTTTTCAATTGATGTGGGAAAATGAGCTATAATTTGTCATGTAGGTGGTATAGTTTCCTGGGAATCTGGCAAAATACATTAGAAGCTTCAGTGGATTTTACATCTTTTTTTTTTTTAAATCTGGTAATTCCACTTAGGATTTATTTTTCTCCTTGGTGACAAGGAGTAGGCAGTAATTGGAGAGTCACATAACTTCTCAAGATTTGTATCACAGTTATTTCCTTTGTACAGCTAGTTCTGCTTTATGTTGAGATCATTTCTTTGATAAAATTTGGTCAATATGAAATAAGGACTTAAAAAATCCATCTTAGAATCTGAGGGCAGTAAGAGATGGGGGGTCTCCTTTACCAGGCGCTAAGTTATGTTAGGTTTTTAACTGATGTCTGGGGATACCGTGTTAAAAACATTAACTTAAATGATGAACAGTCTATAGGTAAGCAATATTGATGGCATAAACAATAGACAGTGTAATAGAACCACTGGGTATCAATAAGAAAGCAGTGGAGTATTTTGAGGGTAGGTAAAGAATATAGATATTCAACTTTGCAACCTGTAAAAATTCTCAGTCTCATTGGTAATTAGGAAAATGTCCATTTAAGCTATAACCAGATGCTGTTCAGATTGGCAGACTTTAGGAGGTCTGATACATATTTGGTAAGAAAAGGGACATCAGAACAGACCCTATAAACAATGCTGTGCGTGTCCTCGTTGCAGAACACTCCAGGGGACCATTGGGCAACATTTAGCAAAGGTTTCCTGTTAACAACCCAGGATCTAGCAATTCCGTTTCAGAGTCAGAACACTAAGGACAGGAGTGGCCACCCCAGCATCATTTGTATTTGCAACAAACTTTGATCATCGTCGATGTTCACTAGGAAGGGATAGCTTTCATGGAACAGAGAGAAAATCAATGAACTGCACGGGGATCATCATGGACAAACCCCAGCTGATAATAAGTGGTAGCGCATGATGGTTCAGGTATTGTCAGGATCAGTACTGCATTGTGTAAAAGAAAACCACACAAAATAACAGGCGTTTCACATAATAAGTATTTTAAGTACATACAACTGTGAGTCGGATGGTTACACAGCAAAGTCTTGGTGGGAGTTACTTATGAGAGGGGTGCCTGGGTTTGGAGAAGGAACTTGGGCATTCTCATTATCTCCAATCTTTACTACAAAGCAAACATAGAAATACTTAAAAAGTTTTCACCCCAGACAGTAGTTCTTTATTATTTTTGTGTTCCAATTTTAAAAGCTAAAAGAATATGTTGAAAGCACTTTAAGAGAACTAGTACCAAGGCACATCCCACCACAGACACTCGCAGAACGTTCTTCTGGAGCCACTGACTGCTTCCTAGACGCCCTCCTCTCTCATCCTCCACAGTTCTGTCTTCACTCTTGCTCCTTTCTTTTACTCTGTGTTTGTTTATGCTTTTTTCATGTAACATATTCATTTGTATGTGTGTGTGTATGTGCACATGGGCACATATGTACATGCTATGTGCTTATGGGTCAGAGGTCAATATCTGGTGTCTGCATTTACTGTCTGCACCTTATTTTTGAGAAAGGTTCTCTCCTTGAACCAGAATCTCACGAATTCAACTAGACTGGCTGGCCACTGAGTCCACTGAGAGAGCCTCAGATTTCCACCTCCCTAAGATTAGACTTACAAGTGCACACTCCCATGTCTGGCATTTAATGTGGATGCTGGGGAATGGGGTTTGGGTCATCATACTTGCCAACCGAACAGCCTTCCTGGCTCCTATAATTATATATATAAATTGTTAAAGAGTGTCACAGATTTGTAGTGTTAGATTGTGAAGATGTGACTCATGGGCACTTGGCTTCTCTGTGGGTGACAATGTAAATAGAGTAATCTTTGTAAAAAACTGAGGCCAGAAAACAACTTGTGGGATGCAGTTCTCTTTCTTCTACCGTATGGATCTTGAGGGTTTAATTCAGATTGTCAGACTTCGTGGCAAGTGCCTTTGCCTGCTGAGCCATCTCACAAGCACAGACATTAAAATATTTCATCAGTAAAAATTATACATTGGATGGCATCTTTTGAAAAGAGAGATAGTTCTATTTGTGTTATTATGTACAAACAAACAAGCTGCAGGAAAGTCTGCACTGTGTCACTGGACACTTAGTTTTAAATATGTGTACCACATATATTGTTATATTTTATCTAATTATATTTCCATTAACCTTGAAATAAATGCAGAAAACACATATGAACTATAAAATCCAAAGAGGAAAAGGACTTTTAACTTTGCATGCATGAGCATTTGCCTTTGATTGTAGATTTTTTTAAATTAGCTTTCAACATTGTTTCTGAACAGTTACTGTGTTTAAATGACATTCCTGTCTAAATCAGTGAAGGCAGCATGTCATGTATTGCATTTTATGGCTTTTGCCACAATTTCCATCAGGAGACAAGTTCTTCCTTGAGAGCTTACATTTGCCCTGCGTTTGTAAGTTTTCCCAGGCTTTAGGGAAGCAGCTGAGGTAATGGAGCAGCGATGATGACATACAATTGAGGTGGCTTGAAGGTGATTCAGACCTCAGCCTTTGAGATGCCCCATCTTCAGGTGTAGTGATTGACTGTACCTCATGTGTGACAGTGTCATCAAGTCCCTGCAGATATAGGTAATGGCACAGTTCATTGGGTAGAGTGGAGAGCCACTGTTCCATAGTTATCACCGTGTATAAACTAAGCCAGTGGTTTTACATAGCCCTCACAAACATGTTAATAGCATAATAAAACAAAACCCCTGAATTGTTGTATGACGGAATCTACTCAACCTGTCTGTATTCAGGACAACAGAAAGCTATAACAGCTTTAGGGTACACAGTGGAGATTTGATGCTGAGTTTTACTACCTGTGATTCAGGGGATTGCAGCTCTTTAAATGAGAAGGAGAATTCTTTCCCTTCCTGAATGGTGACCCAAATGAGTATTCTCAGTAAAAGTCTGTATATCCTTCCTCATGTTCACCATGGTTACACCCTTCCCCCAGTCCTTTATTAAACAGACAGACAGATTCCACTCAGTATCCATGTGACAGCACATGTGTACACCTAACAAACCTTGCTGTGAAAATTCGAAAAAAAATCTCCAAAGGAGCGTTTGATGTTTCATGAGTTTATTTATAGTTAGTTGGTCCACCCAGTGAAAATTCCACACAGATGAACTTGACACTGGCTGTCTCTCTATGCAGATTCTTACTTAGGACTGCATTGTCTACTTCGGCGGTAGCAGTAGTGATGCTTCCATGCTGCCCTGGAGCATTGGGCCAATGGCATCATGGTGTGGTATCAGTGGGTACTGAATTCACTGTGAGAGTCACCTGGCTGGTAAACTCCAAGCCCAAACTCCTCTTTTCAGCCCAAGGCCTCATTTTTCTCAACTTTTTTTTTTCTAGCAGTGATGATCAATTCTACTCTAAGAAAATAACTCAGAATAGGAGGGGCTTAAGTGGAAGGCAGAAATCAGTTTGGGGTATTACATATGATTCCAAACTTTGAGCAGTCATTGTGGATTATGAGCTGTGGGCGGAAGACTGTGCCAGTCATGAAAAGCTGTCTAGGTTACAGCACCAGAGGTACATGTTGGGTGGCTTCCTCAATCAACCTCCACTTCCTTCTTTGAGACAGAATCTCTCATTGAAGCTGGAGCTCATCATTTCTGCTAGACTGGCTATGCAGTGTGCCCCCCGGTGACCTTTCCCCTGCCCTCAGGACTAGGGTTAGAGACACACCATGCTTTCTTCGGGTTCTAAGAGAGAACTCACCCCTCATGCTGGCACAGCAGGCGCTTACCATCTGAGCTGCTGCCCAGCGCTGTCTACTATTTATTACATGCTTTTTCTTTTTATTTCTGTTACATCTAGAAAGCCTCCAGCCCTGATCAATTATTGTATATCATCAATGAACATTCTAAGCATACTCAGCAGTAGGTATGGCTACATCGTTACTCCCTTCTGTGCCCAGAACAGTCAGGGACACTCCTCCAGTAACAGCTGTGCCCTGTCTGAAGTACCAACTGAATGGTGCACACTATACATGGAAGTAACCCTTCTGGTAGTTGAAACCACTTGTCATTTTACAGATAGTACAAGGCCACTTATGGCTACTTACTGTCTGTTATAACATCATTTGAAACATTTGTGTGTGTTTGTATATGTTTGTGGAAAGAATATTCTTTGGTTTATGACATTTCTACATCTTAGCATTTTTTTTATTCTATGAGTGATTTCTATTTAAAAAAATGTGAGGAATACAGGGATGGAGTGGGCATCAAACAGCAAAATTAACCAGATCTAAAATCTTTGAAGCTACAAAGAATGTCAGGATTAAAGTTATTTTATATAAATATCCAAAGCAACATTTATATGTATTTTTGGGGAGGGTATTTTGAGAATGCTTTACATTTTTATTTTTTAGTAACTTTTACAATGGACAATTTCCCAAAGCACAAAGCTCTGTCTTCCTCATCACGTGGCTTTACCAGTCTTCAGGATTTGTGACGTCCTAATTTATGCTGTTAAAAGTAATTAGGCCTAGGGATGTAGCTAGGTGTCTGTCCAGCATGCTCAAAACCCTGGCTTCCATCCCCAGCTCTGCATCAGCTGAGTGTTGTGGTGCTCACCTGGTAATCCCAGCACTCAGGAGGTGGAAGCAGGTCAGAAGTTCAAGGTCATCCTCAACTCAATAGTAAGTTGTGTCTAGCCTAGACTCCTGGGACACACTGTCTCAAAAAATGTTAGGAGGTAAAGGCGTGTATGCAAAATTATAAACAAGCTAACACAGCAAGATAAACTAAGGATCAATTAACAAGCGCAGTAACATTCCTTTTTTGTTATTTCCTCAGAGGAAGGAAGGCGCAACAGTAACAAATGTCTCATCTGGATATGCATTTAGAAGTGTCTGGATTGTTCTTTTGTATTCTCTGTCATTTCTGGGCCTGGCTTAGCATTTCTTTATGGAATTGCTAAATCTCTCTCTCTCTCTCTCTCTCTCTCTCCTCCTCCTCCTCCTCCTCCTCCTCCT